>JAKWIY010003060.1:3568167-3790930 GCA_027704805.1 Solanum corneliomulleri
CGGCCATTTGGAAGGTCAAATGAGCCCCGAAGCGAGCATACCCCTCATTTCGACGATTTTCGTGTGCTATAACACACCATTTTGGGTGATCCGGATCCGACGTCAAAAATGCCAAATTTTTTCGTGGACGTCAGTCAAGACCTTGTTATGCATATGGTTGGCCATCACGGCTTGTCCGACCCATTTGGAAGGTCAAACAAGCCCGAAGCGAGCATACCCCTCATTTCGACGATTTTCGTGTGCTATAGCACACCATTTTTTGGGTGATCCGGATTCCGACGTCAAAAATGCAAATTTTTTCGTGGACGTCCGTCAAGACCTTGTCTATGCATAGTTTGCCATCACGGCTTGTCCGACCATTTGGAAGGTCAACGAGCCCCGAAGCGAGCATACCCCTCATTTCGACGATTTTCGTGTGCTATAGCACACCATTTTTTGGGCGATCCGGATTCCGACGTCAAAAATGCCAAATTTTTTCGTGGACGTCCGTCAAGACCTTGTCTATGCATACGGTTGGCCATCACGGCTTGTCCGACCATTTGGAAGGTCAACGAGCCCCGAAGCGAGCATACCCCTCATTTCGACGATTTTCGTGTGCTATAGCACACCATTTTTTGGGTGATCCGGATTCCGACGTCAAATATGCCAAATTTTTTCGTGTACGTCGTCAAGACCTTGTCTATGCATACGGTTGGCCATCACGGCTTGTCCGACCCATTTGGAAGGTCAAACGAGCCCCGAAGCGAGCATACCCCTCATTTCGACGATTTTCGTGTTCTATAGCACACCATTTTTTGGGTGATCCGGATTCCGACGTCAAAAATGCCAATTTTTTTGTGGACGTCCTTCAAGACCTTGTCTATGCATACGGTTGGCCATCACGGCTTGTCCGGCCCATTTGGAAGGTCAAACGAGCCCCGAAGCGAGCATACCCCTCATTTCGACGATTTTCGTGTGCTATAGCACACCATTTTTTGGTGATCCGGATTCCGACGTCAAAAATGCCAAATTTTTTCGTGGACGTCGTCAAGACCTTGTCTATGCATACGGTTGGCCATCACGGCTTGTCCGACCCATTTGGAAGGTCAAACGAGCCTCGAAGCGAGCATACCCCTCATTTCGACGATTTTCGTGTGCTATAGCACACCTTTTTTGGGTGATCCGGATTCCGACGTCAAAAATGCCAAATTTTTTCGTGGACGTCCGTCAAGACCTTGTCTATGCATACGGTTGGCCATCACGTCTTGTACGACCCATTTGAAAGGTCAAACGAGCTTTGAAGCGAGCATACCCCTCAATTCGACGATTTTCGTGTGCTATATCACTGGATTGTTTAGACAGTCATGAAGATTCAAGTACTTCTTCAACGAAGGATCAAATCCGGACCCTTAAAGCAGATTTAAGGCTTCTCAGGACTTTCCTTGTGTGTTCAGCTTTCGACACATTGAGTATAGCAACGCAAAAAACGCGTTGATGTATATGTAGAAACTCTGGTGCGAAATGCAGAATCAGATTTTCAATCTCTCTATGTTAAAGAAGTACAGAGTAGTGTTTCTGCAATCTCTCCTATCAACACAGCACATAGTATAGTGTTTCTGCAAGCTCTCCTTAATGCACCAGACGACTTCGTTCTCTTGGAAATGAACTAAATGTTTTGATCACTACAGTGTCGAAAGAAGGCACTTTTTATGCAAGCAGCCTATAAGGCGGAGTATGCTATTCACTCATTTTTGGTTGAGGACCCGAAAACATCTGGTCTAGTGTGGTTGAGATGTCTGATGTTGTAGAACCACTTAAAGGTCAATGACAAATCAAGAACAGTAACATTTGAAACAGTGTGTGATGTTCGACTGGTTTTCAGCTGTGAATTGTCACGAACTAATGCTCAAACGTTCCACGATGATGTAGACAATGTCCTCGATGGACTTACCAGAGGGACGACAGAGCGCGATGTGATTTCAATTGTTGGCATGTCTGGACTTGGCAAGACTACTCTTTGCTAGAGAAGTGTTCAATGATGAACATATTTTATGATTCTGAAGTGACTAAAGAGGTAACTAGTTGTTGTAGATAATCTTTGTGATATCAAGGCTTGGGATGACTACAAGATTTGGCTTCACAAATTGAATCTGATATGAAGCTTGACAATCATCTTATGGTCCTTGAATTTTTGGTGATTCGAAATTTTAGATTAGTTTTTCCTAATGTGTAAAGACAATATATTATTATTTGATCAAGTGCCAGTACAATTTTATCCAACATGTAGTGCAGTACTTTTTCTCTTTCAGTTTTTCATACTTTAATTTTATAGAGATTTAAGGCTCAAATATGCCATTGAACTTTCAGAAAAGGTTCATTTATGATATCAGTTAAAAGTTTGGCTCATTTATGTCATTACCGCCGAAGAAAAGACTCATTCATGCCATTATTTTTTAACGGTGATTTTGCAAAACCATTTTTGACACGTGGCCAATTTTAATTAAAAAAAAAAAATTAATTTCATTCAGAATTTTGTTTTTTTTTTTTAAAAAAAATAATGAAGTGGCCGAATATAATTGGCCACGTCATCAATTTATTTAATAAAAAAATTAATTCAATTTTTTCCAGAAAAATTATGATATTTTTAATTAAAAAATTAATGACATGACCGAATTATAATTGACCACGTGTCAAAAACAGTTTTACAAAACCATTGTTAAAAAATAATGGCATATTTGAGCCTTTTCCCTTTAATTTTTATAAGTTCAATTTTTATAGTTTTTAAATTGTATCTATTGTATTTTAGATGGTTTGAATCTATTTTTTATTTCTTATAAATTTTGTATACGTAAATTAGAAAATACTAAATTTAAATGAACCTATCGCTAAAAAGTTGCATTTTCACTACTTAACATAAAATATAATAAAGAAAAAAAAAACCATACAATACTTTTAAAATTTACGATTGTATTTGTGTGATCATAAAACCTTTAAATTTACAATATTAAACATGAGATAATATTTGTGTAATAATAAAAAGAAATTTAAAAAAAGTTGAAGATTTTACACGTAAATTTTCGATCAAACTTAAATTGTTTGACTCTTAATATACGGAAAGTGTCACATAAATTAAGACATGGAGTACAATATTACACACTTAACTTTGGTCTCAACAGATAAAATATTAATTTTGAGAATTCACATCTACACACTTTTAAATGAATTCAAATAATAACTAAACACTTCAATTTATTCCTATTATATGTATAGTATATACATATATATATATATATATATATATATATATATATATATATATATATATCTTAGGCTGATATAATATATAAATTTTAAAAATATTTAAACGATTATTTTATAAGTTGGAGTGTTTAACGGACACGATTAAAAAAATTTATGGTGACCACTGACCACTGGGGTTGAATCTGTAATCATGGTTCATGTACTTATTTTTTATATTCCTAAAAAAGTTTCTTTACTTTAAATAAAAATCAAATCTTTTTGTCTGTTTCTATGAAATAAAAAAAAAGAATCTTGATTTGTACCAAAATTGAAAAAAAAAATATACTAAAAATTTTTGTCAATAAACATTAATCTATGGCCGCTGAAGAGTTTTGTTTATTGTCATATTCATCAGTTTTCTTCAGTAGCTTAAGCTTTATCTATATGTTGTTTTCTTTATAGTTCCTTTTGCCGGCAAATGGTGTCACTCAATTTCTCTTTCTTTTGACAAAGAAAAGATTTTATTGGTGGGGTTTGGGTATTTTGTTGTAATTTTTGGTTTTGTTAATGGCTATGGATGAGGAAGCACCCCTTGTTGTTGAAATTTCGAAAAATGAGAACTCAATTGTGAATCATGAAAGGGATGTTTATATTCTGAGCTCTGCTTTTTTGTTGATTTTTTTGGCTTATGGGGCTGCTCAGAATCTTGAAAGCACTATTAATACAGTAAGATTTTTGTGTATTATCTATTTTTAATGAAGTTAATGGGGTTGTTTAGTGTTGAATTGTGATTTTGGATATAATTTGTTTGGCTCTTATAAGATCCCATTTGGCTATAGTTTTTGAAATTTGAGTTTTTGTTGTGATTTTTTGAATTTGAAGTTGTGTTTGGAAGTGTGTTTTACTTGTGAGTTGAAGCCCCAAAGAGTGATCAGAGTTTAAAGATTAAATTTTCAAAATGTATGGCAAAACGCGAGCTTAGACGTTGAAGTGATACTGAGTTTGAGGTTTTCTTTTTTGTGTTTCAGGAAGGAAATTTAGGGACCATTTCACTGGGGATATTGTATTTGTCATTTATGTTCTGCTCGATATTTGCTTCACTGGTGGTTCGGAAGCTTGGGTCGAAGAATGCTTTGATCCTTGGCACTACTGGCTATTGGTTGTTTGTAGCTGCCAATTTGATGCCTAATTGGTATGTTTTCTCTTATGATTAGTGCATTTTACTTTTCCAAGATTGAATCTTTGACCAATAGGAAGGATTAGGATTTAGGCTATTGAGCTGGTAATGATCGAATTTTATGTATTGAGTTGTGATTATAGTTCTTTTGTAATTGGATTCGTGTTAAACAATGTTTGTGTGCTTATGGATCCTTAATGTGAATGGAAAATATGAATCTTGTACTCCATTCAAATAAATATAGAGATCTATCAGATTTCATATTTCTCCTTGTGAGGTTGTGGCATTAGCCACAAAGAAGTTTATTGAAGTAATTACAGAGCTACCTCTCTCCCCAGTACTACTTCGACCTACCTCTACCTCTCCTAAGATCCATATTGCCAACCTCTCGCACTTCCTCACTGGGGCATTTGAGCATCTTCTCTTCACATACCCGAACCATCTCAGTCTCACCTCTCCCGTCTTGTCTACCATGGGGCCCACTCCCACCTTGTCCAGAATATCTGCATTCCTAATCTTTTTCATCTTCTGAATGTGCAGGTTCTTGACCGTCCAATACTCTGCCCCATACAACATTGCTGGTTTAGCAACCACTTTATGAAACTTAGGTTATGCCAGAAAGACAAACTGCAAGACCATAGAAGCCAGCCAAACGTATGTTATAGTCGTCTTTTGATGTTAATAGAATTAGTAACAGCATTATCAGGGCAAACTTTCCATCAATCTTTATGCACATACTTGTCAAGGAAGGACAATTGCTTATTAACATCGGAATTCTCCTCTCCTAGGTAATGCCAGAAAGACAAACTGCAATACCATAGAAACATAGAGTCGGACTGTGGAAGAAAATGAACAAATGCTTGAGGATGTATATGTTTTGCCATAGGTTAACTGAATATGATAACTGAAGCCCCTAAAACAGTTAACAGTAGCAAGGTCTGCTTGCTGTATCAGAGATGGCGATATCCTCTTGTCTATAGTCAGTTATTTTAAATGCTTGTCTTTACAAAGCAGTTCATTAATAACAGACTACAGATGTCTCTACTTGATAGTAGTCCTAATGCATTATAGTGTAGTTAAAGCTTGAATCTTCTCCATCGCTGTGGCTGGACTTATTTAGTGGCTTATTCAAATATTCATTGTTTTCTGTTGTGGCTGCAACAAATGGGCTGTAAAGGAGTTTATTGAGTTGGGTATGATGCTCGATAGATGTTTGTAGCCCTGGAAGACTATGATGACTTTTAGTTGGCTCTGGATAACTCTGCTGTTCCTCCTTACCTTTCACTTGAAGAAGTCATCAGAACCAAGTTGGGAGCTGTTTGGTTGTTGCATAACAACTAAAGTCAATGTTCCTTATCAAAAAAGAAAAGGAACGAAAGTCAATATAATTTAAATGGGTAGTATCTGTATTGCATCTTTGAGATTTCTTGAACAATTCTATCTTGATTTTAGAACTCGGTGTTGTATGACTAAAGTTTTTCCGTTGATAGCTCTAAGTATTTAATTCCTAGGGGAAATTTTCTCTGACTTCTTTTCCTTCAACTTTAGTTCGATCAGGCATAGAGCCTTCTTTTCTTTCCTTATGTACCAGACGAAAGATATGCTTGGTTCATGTGGTCCAAAGTGACAACATTTAACATGATTTGATGTGCTGTTAGACAACTATTTCTTCTATTCGAGACACAGAAGCAGCGACTAAGTCATGTTCTGAAAATGAATTGTTTCAGGATAATAGACATGGCATCCTACAATTACTCTTGCCTTTCTTCATTTCTCATAAATTTACTTTAGGAGCTTGGTACTTAGGAAAATACTAAATTCTGAGGGCAGTGAAGGTGCTAGGGGAATCATATGCTTACATCTGGGACTTAATGGTACATTAGTCTGGTAGCACTTCCAGTATAGATTTTACTTCCCGTAAATTCTTCTCTTTTCATGTATATTCCTGTACTTTTACCATGAGACGCGTGCTCTCTTGATTTTCTAGGATATGACTTAAGTTATACTTTATTTGAAAAGATATAAATGAGCTATATCCTATATATATCTTATTTTGGACTCGTAATGGGCCTAATGCTAAGGAAATTAGTCAATGACCTTTAAATACCTCATAAATGATCAAAACATTTTCAGAAGTTCTCTCATCTTGATTTTACAATATGAGTTTAATTCTTGCCTAATTCCTTTGAGATTTTAAAGAATAATTATTTGAAATTAATTATGTTTAAAATTATGTTTCAGTTAATTGGCACGTACCTATCTTTCCTGCATCAAACATAGATATAAATTTAGTCCATTTACACAATTTTCCTGTTTTCCTTTAATACTACCCATCTTTTATGGATTATGCTTTCTTTCTTAATGCTAACATTTTGTAAGGTGTTGGGTATTTTATTCTTGATACATGTTTGTTTAGGATGTTCGTGAATTTCAATTTTAAACTATCTTGTAGGTATACCATGGTCCCAGCTTCTTTATACCTTGGTTTTGCTGCCTCCATAATATGGGTTGGGCAGGTATGACTTTCTTTTAGGAGTTGAACTTTGTTTCTGGTTTCAGCAATAACCTTAATCTTGTCATTTGTGGTTAGGGAACATATCTTACTTCCGCAGCACGCAGTCATGCAAATGATCATATCTTAAATGAAGCCGTTATAATTGGTAAATTCAATGGTGTATTCTGGGCAATGTTTGCAAGTCATCAGGTACCTTTTATGAACTTTGCAAATAAAGCTTCTTAATATATATTTCTACTCACGTGATATTTCCATGCACATAATTTTCGTCATCCTGCAGCTTGTCGGAAATCTTATCACTCTTGCTTTGATGAGAGACGAAGAGGTAAGCATCTACTGAGATTAAATGCACAAATGTTCAAGATATTTTTTGTCTTTCACTAAGATTTGCTAGTTTTCTGATGCTACAGGGAGGAAGCACTAGTGGATTAACTGTACTTTTCTTGGTTTTTGTTTGTACCGTAGCCCTTGGTGCCGTTTTGATGTGCTTCTTAAGTAAGAGAGCTGGTAAAGAGGAGGCGAGACAGCAAGACTCCTCCGCTAGTTCCGTTTCTTCTGTGGCAACTTTGCTCAAGTCTGTCATTACCCTTTTACAAGACATAAGAATGCTTTTGATCATCCCTCTTATTGCATATTCAGGTTTACAACAAGCATTTGTATGGTAATGATGCTTTTTATAGTTCATTATAGTAGAGTTTGGAGCTTCTTGTGCTGTATTTTGATTTACAATGTGTTTCAGGGCTGAATTCACAAAGTATATCGTTCAGCCTACGATGGGAGAGAGTGGTGTTGGTGGTGCAATGGCCGTATATGGGGTTTTTGATGCACTTGTAAGTATGCAAAATCAGTAATAGACTAATTCAACCGCTTCATTTTTTTTGTTAAGTAAGGATTTTATTTAAAGAATACCAACAAGCTACTAATTTTCTCTGGTAACACCAAAGATACGCCCATTATGCTAAAGAAAATTTCCCTGCATTGTCTTGAAATTTGCAATGCAAGAAAAGATGTTCAATAGTTTCTTCCTATGAATTGCAGAAATAGCATTTGCTGCACAAGGAAAAATCTCTCCTTAATTTATTCTGTGTTTGACAAGCATCCCTAGCTGCTAGCCAACCAAAAGAAGCTGCTTTCACAGTGATTTGGTTTTCCAAATCATCTTCCAGGCCAGTGAGGCACTAAACTGTTGTAACAACATTCCTTAGCAGTTATTGACCGAGAATACCTTATCCTTACTGTTAACCCAAACTAGTCTGCTATGTCTTGTTCTATTGAACATGAATTCAGTTGTTGTAGTAGTTGGCAAAACTGTCTATTTCCCAATCATTTATATTTATTTTAAAAGTAACACTCCATCTACAAGATAACCCTCTTTATTCAAAGCACAGTTGAACAAGACCGGAAACCTGCTTTTGAAGCTCTCATTTCCACACCAAATGTCCATCCAAAATCTAATCCTCCTACCATTTCCCACCTCTAATCTAGTGACCGGTAGAAATTCATCCCATCAATCACTAATCATCTTCCAGATTTCCCCACAGCTTTTCAATTGTGAAGGATTTCGTTTCCACCCTAACTTTGCACCATATATAGCATCCAAAACTTGCTGCCAAATCTCATCACTTCCCTTACTATATCTCTAGAGCCATTAAAAAAGTATTTTATCATGCATTTTCAGATTTTCTTACCCGCAGTCCACCATCCTTCTTTTCTTTAATAACCGTTTGCCTCTTGATCAGTTGAATCTTTTTTTCAGTTTGTGTTCCCAGTCCATTGGAAGTTTTCCTTATAGAGTCTAATTTCCTTTCAACTGTTGTAGTCATACTGAATTAAGAGATAGTCTACGTAGGAATCCCATCCAAGGTACTGTTAGTAAGAATCAGCCAGCTCCCAAAAGATAGGTATTGCTTTTTCCATGGAGTGAGCTTATTCTTGCACCTATTAACAACCCCCTGCCAAATGCTACTGCCTTTTCTTTTTGCCCTTAAAGGCAGCCCCATAACGAGTCATAGGTTGACTCGTTTTATAGTTTGACTGTGTTTCTTTGAGCAAACTGCTGTTACTCTTTATGGTACTGGATGGCATGCTATTGACATGTTTGCCACCATTGTGGTATGTTCTTCAGTCTTCTACGAGGAAACTAGAGCAGTAAATTTGTCACATTCTCTTTTGCTGTGTTTCTAGTCTATCATACGCCTTGAATTATAATTTTTTGTTGCATTTTTATTTATACTAAGGTAGTCGTAGTAATGAATGTACTGTGGTCTGAGAGAGTAATTGTTAACCTGAGGGATTGAAGCGTAGTGGTATTGGATTGAGAACTAACCCAAGTAACAGATCATCCATTAAATAGTCATTGCAAACATTCTACTCTAGCTGTATTTTAGGTGCATTTAAATCATTGAATACAAAGATTGTGTCTGGGAAATATATAACTACTGTATAGTGCTAATTGGTGGCAAATTATGTTGTCATCAAAGTGCAATTAGTATCTATTATGTTTGATAGAATTTTAACTAGAATACTGTTCTTGAGTTATTTTGTATTGAGAGTAAACACTGATGTGAATGACATAGAGCTTTTACTTTAGTGCAACTATTTACTTGTTACAATTATTCCCTATATAGTATTAGTTTTTTCAGCGTGACTGAAGGAACTGTGTTAATCAATTATTCACGTCAACACAGTGGATATAAAAAGAAGACTTAAAGAGCGTTTGCTCTTGTTCGTAAACATTGAAAAATCTTCAAATATTATTATAACAGTTCAATGACAACTTATTTGGAGAATTAGTAAGTAACTTTAAAATGACTATGATCGCACAACATATCCATTTCTGTTCCTTCCCTTGTGAAAACATCCTACATAACTGTAAACATGTTCTCTCATAAACTTATGAAGAAATTGCATTAGTTTAAACTGTATATTCAAATAGGTTTATGCAAATCTTAGACATTACTTATTACAGTAAGCTTTCTCAAATTTACTTCAAAATATGTAACTCTGCATTCACACACTCTATAGAACTGTGGGTATGTTAGATTTGATAGTAGTACCCAGGCATAATTTGAACTTATCTGATATAACACTATGATAATTATTCTATTGTATCATTGACTGGTCATTGTCTCAGTGCTCTCTAGTGGCTGGGCATTTCACCTTTGGTCTCTCATCTATTTCGATAATTGTCTCGGGTGGAGCTTTAGTTCAGGGTGCTGTATTGGTATGGATTCTACTGGCTCACAGGTTTGCTTCGTGTAATGTTCCTTTGTTACTTTTTGGAAGAAGTTGACACTGGTACTTGAAATCTTATCGTTTTTTTCTCTATTGTAGTGTACTGCTGGAGCTCTTGGCATACTATATCCACTTCTCGTTGCAGCCTTGTGGGGCGTAGGTAATGGCGTCTTGAATACCCAGCTAAGTGCATTGCTCGGGATACTCTTCAAGGATGATCTGGTACTAATTTTCCAACTTTCCCTACATTTTTGTCTTTCGTGGATGATCGTTTTCTTTACACTAAACATCTAATCATTTGGTGTTTAAACAGGAAGGAGCATTTGCCCAACTTAAGCTTTGGCAGAGCTTTGCAATTGCCATAATCTTTTTCCTCGCCCCCTACATCTCGTTGCAGACAATGCTAGTGATTATGTTCGTTGCCCTTTGCTTCTCCGCTCTTGCTTTTCTTTTTTTAACTCTTAAAGTAGAAAGAGCATTCTCGTATTGACCTGCCTAAGGCGATGCCAACAGTGTTGTATCGGCTATGCTATCGTCTAGTTCTGCTGTGTTTATAATACATCTTTGTATTTAGATTTGAACTTGCCCCATGCAGTGTTTTCTGTTCATTGAGTTCTGAAGAAATCCATTTCACATTATCTTTTGTCTTCTATGTTCTTTCCTTGTTTCAGTTGAATTTGTTATCTGAGTTTTGACTTGACACGGAGTTTAGATAAAAACTTGATTATCTAAATGAAGAATAGTATAGGAGCAGTATCTATCATCTATCGAGTTTTGTATTATGTTTTGCAACTTTCTCAATTATAGAGGGGGAAGACATAATATATAAGCATGACCTTTAACTTGACGTCAGGTAGCAATTATCGATTTTTTTCACTTTGGGTGTCGACAAGCAGACATTTAAACTCGTAAAAAGTTGAACAAATAGATGCATTAATTCTACGTGACAATTTTGTGTCCTCATGACATCTTACGTGCATTATGTCACGTAGGACATTTAAGTGTCTATTTGTATCTAAGGGTCATCTTCATAATACCTAAATTTGTTTTATGGATATTTAAAGTTGATCAATTAGACACATATTTTACGTGACTCTATGTGTATTATGTCATGTGGGATGTATTATTTGTTCAATGTTATATAAATTTAAGTATTTATTTGCGTATATCCAAGTCGCGGTCAAGTTAATTATGCTAAAAAAAGAAAGAAAGAAGAGTAACCATCAATTTCCATCCAACCTGTAATCACATTGAGTTAATGGAAGTGCCATTGTTATCATAGTCATTATGATTATCATTATCATCATAATTATTATTGTCACTGTATTATTTCATTATCATTATTTTTCTTTATCTTTTTTTTTTTCGTTATATTCTCATTTTTTTCTGTGCTATATAATGAAGGAAAAAAAACCCACCTAAATTGATGGTCAAAGTGCAATATATTACTGTCATGTTGAGCACTTAATATTTTTTAAATCATATTTATATTAAAATTATGAAATAATTATTATATTTTTTCTCACCAAACCCATACCAAATAAATTAAAATAATATAATGCCATGTCCACGCTGTCCAGCAAAAATAGTAGTTTTTTTTATAGTTGCAACCCTCTCCTTTTTTATCTCACCAAACTATCAAAATTATTTTTAATATATATATATATAGATATATATATATATATATATATATATATATATATATATATATATATATATATATAGGAGGAATTAGTCAACCAATAATCCATCCATTATTACCACAAAAATTCATTTAGACGGTGAAAAATAAAATTTTCCCTAATAGATATCAGATAACTTTGTTTACAAAAAACTTGAGATTTATTGGAAAAAATATATAAATATTTTTTTTTATCTCCATTCGTATTTGAACCTTATATATATATAATATATATATATATATATATATATATATATATAGATATATATATATATATATATATATATATATATATATATATATATACCTTGTACCTCTCAACTCAACGACTTTTGGTATTGAATCTTCCAAATCATTATCGCAGAATATCCATAGTTGTTTTTTAATCCTTTGAGAAAATGAATTAATTAAGATAGAATCAATAACGATCGATCATTCGTATTAGAGATAATTATGTGTATTATATTCTTACAAAAATAACTAAATAATACAAAAAAAAAAATTTACACGATCAATGTATTACTCGTAAGTTAAACCTTAATAATTTGAGTTATGAGAGTTGCTCCGCTTGTTCGAAACCCCTTGTCGTGAAGTATGCATCTCATCCCCCTCTCTCCACCCGAAAAAAAAACAAACAAACAAGAAGTTAAAACTCTAACAACTAAACTAGTTAGAGAGTTGAAACCATGTTGTGCATTATATCATTTCCAAAGGTAGTTAAGGGTTAGGTCTATCTTCCCATAACACCACCAACCAACAAAATATCCTTATTATTATTATAATAATAATAATAATAATTTTATTATACCAATATTTGATTTGACTAATTAATAAACAAGTAACTAAAAACCCCATTATATCCATTCATTCATTCTTTCTTCTCTTACAAAAAAACAACATGAACTTCACTTTCTTGAACTCAATTGTTGAAAGAGTGTCACTAAGGCTACCATTACTATTCTATGCAGCAACATGGACAACTATTCTTACAATAATCGTAGCGTTTGCATCATTTTCTCCAGAATTAGCCTTTGTTAGCGCGATAACACCTTCTTCTTCCTTCTCTCAAGCTTGTCATCATGATCATAATCGTAACGAAAAAGGATATGTAAGAATACCATTGGATCTTCCATTAGAGGTTTTTTGTTTTCCTTCTCAAGTTTTTAAAAGATCTCAAATGGATTTAATTGTTCCTCCTATCTTTGCTGCTACAATTGTGGCTCTATCTGCTTATGTTGTTAAAGCTTTAGCTTTATGGGAAGTTGATGATCAAAATAATAATCAATTTTGACTTTTTTTTTTGTTTTTTTTTGTGTGTAAGATTTGATTTTGGTACATTTTATTATAAAAATACTACTCAATTATTATCTCAGAAAGCTATCTTTTTGTTTTAACTTTTTTACCTAAAGAAAGTGTTGTTCTAAGATAATAAGTATTAGTTTATCGATTATATGATAAATTAACTTTATTTATGTAGTCGATCTCTAGTTCTTTTAATTTCTTGTTTTCTTTGGATGATGATATTTATGTGTTTAAGTCATTGGAATTTTCGATGGAAGTTGGGTATTATAGATTTCGATAATTGATGAGTCAAATTCTGATGAAGGTTCTCTAGTTCTTTTAATTTCTTGTTTTCTTTGGATGATGAATTTATGTGTTTAAGTCATTGGAATTTTCGATGGAAGTTGGGTATTATAGATTTCGATAATTGATGAGTCAAATTCTGATGAGGGTTCTCTAGTTCTTTTAATTTTTTGTTTTCTTTGGATGATGATATTTATGTGTTTAAGTCATTGAAATTTTCGATGGAAGTTGGGTATTATAGGTTTCGATAATTGATGAGTCAAATTCCGATGAAGGTGTTTGTGAAAAATTAGCGATTTCTTTTATATAAGATTTATGTTTTGGAAGAAATTTTAATTAGGGAATTTAAAAAGGGCTATGTTAAAAGGTATATTTCTTTATTTATATATAGAAAAAATTTGATAAATTATTGTAAGTATACAAAAAACAAAATTAGCATAGGTAGTGCAATTTAATTCAACTGAACACTCTTCTTGAATTTGAATTAGTGTAATTTGTCTTGAATTCAAATAATGCAATTTATCTTGAAATTAAATGTTGTAGCTTATTGTAAATAAAATAAAAACAAACAAATTTGTTCTTCCTTTAGAATAGGTCCAATCCATTCATTTTTTGACTAACATAAGACATTCAATATATTTGTTCTTCGTGAAAAGGTGTTTGCTTTTAATATATTTTATAATATAAATAAATATAAAATGAATTATTTTGTAGGATTTGAGCTAAGCCTTTTGATATTAGTAGTATTTATCTATAATATGAAATATAGAATATGTGATAAATTGGGTGTTGAGAAGAAGAAGAATAGAAAACTTTGAAAATTTGTGATTTAAAAATGTGAGGAAACACCTCTATTTGTACGAATAAATTCTTATTGTGATCATAACCGTTCAAAAAAATCAAAACTCTTTGAGACAGTCTTTTTTTTCCAAAAAGTGTCTTGCTTATTAATAATATAATAATTATTAGGAGGGGGACATAAGGCCTAACACCTCTTAAAAATTACAATCCTTCGAAAGAGTCATAACTCTTTGGAAAAATAAAAATTCCTTCGCAAAAGTCATAACTCTTTGGAAAGTCGTCATCCTTTTGAAAAGTTACAATCATTTAGTGTGAATCTTTTAATATATTTTATATTATAATATAAATAAATATAAAATATGTACTAAATTGGGTGTTTTAAGAAGGAAAAATAGAAAACTTAGAAATTTGTAGTTTTAAAATGTTAGAGAACTCCTCTATTTATAGTTGAGAAAAATAGTATGGACATGTGCTTATTGTGCTTATTAGAAAAGACACAACGCTTCATAAAAGTCATAACCCTTTAGAGAGTCACAACTCATTGAAAAAGTTACAACTCTTTAGAAAAGTCACAGATCTTAACAAAAGTCGCAACCTTTTATAATAATCGCAACCCTCCTGAAAAGTCACAAATCTTTGAAAGTTTACAACTCATCAAAGAAGTCACAACTTTTTGAAAAGTCGCAAAATTTTGAAAAAATCACAACTTTTTGAAAAAATCTCAACCCTTTAATGTGAAAATGTATATACTTTTAATATATTTAATGATACAAAATAAATAAATAAATATAATATAAGAAAAAGGATCTAATATACCCCTCAACTTTGTCATTTTGGAGCTGATATACTCCTCGTTACGAAAGTGACTCATATATATCGCCACTAATATACAAATGACTCACATATACCTTTTCCTCTAATAGAAATGAAAAAAGATAATTTTATTTTAATTTATTATTATTATTTTTTTTAAAAATAGAATCCATATGAGTATATTTAATCTTCCATGCCTATTTAAATTTATTATTTTGAATATTTAATCCTCCTCAAACATATATATATATATATATATATATATATATATATATATATATATAATATATATATATATATATTTTTACTCTTTCTTTTATTTCAATGATTAATTTAAATTTATTATTTTGATGATCATATTTATTTATGTTTTACTAGCAAGTCTATGTACTACGCGAACATGACAGATCTAAACAATTATTTCTTATTTTAGCTAGACTAGATGAGGAACAATATAATTATGGAGTATATATAATTTTACTATGATTTTGACCTTATTATATATATGACAATGATAGATTATATTCTTCCTATTTGATTAATTAATTAACCAATCAAATATTGAATGAGACGTTTACTTGGGTACTATATACACTATGAATGAAACCCCACGTATTTATTTCAATCTATCTATGTATATATAACTCGTAAGTTAAACACTAGTAATTTAAATTATGAGAATTGCTCAGTTAGTTTGGGATTTGATTTTGTTACATTTTATTATAATAATATTACTCAGTTATCTCTCAGAAAGTTATCGTATTTTTTTATTTCAATGTTTTTACTGAAGAAAGTGGACGTTCAGAGATAATAAGTATCAATTTAGCAATCATCTAAGAAATTAACTCTTTTATAAAGTTGATCACTAATTTTTAATTTCTTTTCGATATTTATGTATTTGTTCGTTGGAATTTTCGATGGAAGTTGGGTGTTATAGGTTTCACATCGATGACTCAAATTCTGATGAAAGGTCTTGAGGAAAATTAGCAATTTTTTTAATATCATGTATAATGATTTATGTTTTGAAACGAAGCTAGAAATTCTAATTATGGAATTAAAAAACACTACGTTAAAAGTTTTCTTCATTTATATATAGAAAATTTGATAAATTATTACATATATATACAAAAAAATAAAATAAAATATAGGTAGTACAATTTTATTCAATTGAACTCTCTTCTTAAATTTGAAATAGTGTAATTATCTTGAATACAAATAATGCAATTTATCTTGAAATTAAATTAGCTTATTGTAAATAAAATAAAAACAAACAGTTATATTCTTCCTTTAGAATAGGTCCGATCCATTCATTTGTTTACTCACAATTTTTTTTGACCTTTGACATTTAATATGATAAAAAGTAAAATATCTTAAAGTTCAAAAAAATATTTTTATATTTTTCTTGTCACTTTTAGGTTCTTTAACCTTATTTTATTTTTATCGATAAATCTGTTTCTTCAACTCGCGTGTCCTTTCTAATTATTGTATCACTTTGGTTGCATCTCTTTAGGAGGTATATATGAAAACTAGGCAAATCATACTTGCTATTGTATTTTCTTCTTCGTAACAAGTTTCATCCATAATTTCTTTGGACTACGTTGGTTTTTTGAAAGTCTACTTTAGATCTTCATTTTAAAAATAATGAAACGAAACTATCATTCCTTATAGCTTTTTCCTCTATTCAACATGTTAAAAGCAGAATTATTTCAATTGTTCAATTCTTAAACAACTGATCACAACTATGGTAATATTTTGGTTCGTCCCTATTTTTGTGGGGTTTTTCCTTCTGTCATCACTTTATCTGCAACTTACGCTAGTATTTTATTCAATGATCTATAAACTTGTATCTTTTATAAATTGTTATTGAATTAATTTTGTGTTTTTGATTATGAATTTTTTTAAGCATTATTGACGGAATCAAAATTAAGCATTCTTGGCCCATGACCTATTAAATTAAAGTTCTTTGAGTCTTCTTTTTGACACCACCAAGTTTAACTCATTTCAAGTTTGGAGTAAAAAGTTATGCTAGTTTTAGAAAAACCCTATCAGGCAAGTTTAGCTTCACGGCCAGCTATACAACCTTTGAAGTGTTTCACAGATCGTGAAGTCGTAAACAGTCTGTGAAACCTAGCTCCCTTTTAAGCCACCTTGATAGTTTTTAAGTTGAGATCATTTTTGTCTTTTCGTATGCAGTTGGTACTTAAACTACATCGTTTAACACCTATTTTAAGCCTAAACCACGATGTTTTACACCTAATTAAGGGCTTAGAAAGTGTTAGGGCGGCTCAACGTGATTGGAGGCCTAAAGCGAAATTTTAATTCGGAGCCTAAAATTTAAACAAACTTCATATAAGTATTTATTCAATTTATTTTCTTACAGTATTTAAATGAAGATTATTAATATTTTAATATTGTTTTTTTAGCTATTAGTTTTAGGTAAGATTTTATAAACCAACATTGAAAAACATCCTTTTAGTTGGACAATTATTATATGAATTGTTAACATAATTATATAAATAAAGAGTTGGCAAATACTAAATAAAGATAAGAGTTAGAACCATAGAATTTGATGCAAGAAGTTGATAGTTAGAACAATAGAATTTGATGCAAGAAGTTGATGACTTGGTATACTCCATTTGAATATGCTTGTCGTAGTGCTTAAAACTAAATTTAAAAACGAAATTAAAGAAAATTGTAATTCACTTGGTTCAACACTTTTCAGTTTTCACTATTAATTCTTATTTTGAACAAAGTACAAAAGATATTGAAGATGGTAAATACTTTTTAAATATATATACTTTTTATCATAAATCATCAATTTTTCTATATAAAATTTACACATAATTTATTCTTGATAAAAAATTTGGGCCTCCCACAAGTGTAACAAATTATAATGAATTGTGGCATTTACAAAGCTTCACAATTTATTGTAATTTGCAGAGGTTATCACAAACCTCCACAGTAAATCCGCTACAAATTATAATAAATTGCGGTGTTGACAAAACCTCAAAATTTTGTGCAATTTGTGGAGGTTATCACACGCCTCAATGATAAAACAATCACAAAATAAATTATATCGCATGGGTTAAAATAAGCGTTACAAAATGATTTATAGTGGATTATTTTAAAAACCCCACAAATAAACCTCTGCCAATTAGCCTTTTATTGGTAGTGTTACCGCGTGAATGATTATTCCACTAAGTAGTCAGTCAAACCAAGAATTCAATTGAGGTTCAGTTACATTTCTCGAGTGCCAGCCACATCCAGGGTGTAAGCTCGAGGTGTGATATCTAGTCAGCCAAATGTGAATATATTTACTAGCATGAAGGATTTCTTTCCAAAAAACTAAAATATATCACTTACTTTTAAATAAAAACTAGTCAAGTCTATTAACTTATTATTATTCAAATCAAATTATTTCTTATACAATCTGATTAGTCAACTCAATATTCTATAAATTCGTGTTAAGAGAGACACATATAAGGAAAACTTCTCTCTGTTAAGTAATAATTTAGGAGTTCTCAATATTTGTGACAAAGATGAATGATGCAGATGCGAGGGGTAAATGTGCAGCATGTAAGTACCAAAACAAAAGATGTGATGAGAATTGTCCATTTGCTCCATTTTTTCCTTCCAACAAAGTTGATGAATTTGATAAAGTCATTCGACTTTTCAGCATCGATTTTCTCAAAGATATGCTGAATTCTGTTACTACTAATGAGGAAAAGGCAAAAATGGTTGAAACCCTAATTTTAGAGGCTAAGATTAGGTCTGAAAATCCCGTGTACGGGAGCATTGCCGTTACAGAAAAATTGAGTCTAGAAATTGAAAACACTCAAAAGGAGCTTGATTTAATACAAAAAACAATTGCTTTTTACAAAGAATTGGGTGGAAGATCATCCTTGAACAAGGTATGTTTTTCTTCAATTTTAATTTGATATTCTTTATAATTTTTATTTTTTCAATGCTTTTGTCCTATTGTATTCAAAATAATTTTTCGAAATTATCAATTAAAGTATATTATACATCACTTGCTCTTGACTTACCAATTGAGATGTTTTGTCTTTAGGTTTACTAATTAGTTTTTCTAATCATGATTGAATGATTTGTGTTCTCACTTTTCTTTTTGGAACAATATATATATATATATTTATTTAATACTAGAAAGCCATTACATTGGTCCTAGGCACATAAGTAAGCATTACAGTGGTCATAGCCAAATTACTAAGCATTGCATTTCTAATACATATATTTCTCATAGCAGCTAAGTTGGTACTAGTACTAAGAGGGATTTCTTTTCTATGATTGTCCACCTCTATCATAGTTAATAATTATTAACACCTACTAGGGTGGGTAAAGCAAAAGAGTACCTTCATCTTATCCTCCTGAAACCTTCCTTGTGCTGCCAATAGATGTGTGAGTTTATTCCCTCCCCGAAAACTGTGGCGGCATAGCGAATTCCCCAAATTCTTCAGTGATGACTTGCATTTTGAAGGAGATTGTTATAAACTTGAACATTTTTGTGTTTGATTAACTTTCTTACCTCAGAGGAGTCTGTTTTATTTCTAGATTTGTAATTTGGCGATTGTTGACAAGGTTAAGGCTGTGGAAAAGGGACATGAGCTCCATGAAAGTTTGATTGATGGTGATGAACTTTTTCTTAGAAACCTATCGCCCATATGCCCTTTTCATATCTCAAAATCTGTCCTATGCCCCCAATATTTGTAGCTCTATTATAGGAGTCGTAAATGTTAAGCTTCAAGAAACCTTCAGAGGATGCCATTAGATGTGCATCGTGAGGCTAGACCTAAGAGGATAGAATAGGGAGTTAGAGGAGAGAGTGAACTGAAGAACTTTGTGCTTTAGATTGTGGATGTTTATAGGGTGCTTGGAGTTGTTAAACACATTTTGGTCACGATTGGTCCAAATGTAGCAGATTGCAAAGGGGAAGAAAATTTCCCATTTGACTAAAGGATTTTGCATTGAAGGATTTTTGTTCTTGATCTTTAGCAGACAATTATCATTAGTATTAAAGTCTGTGTCAAAGTGTATGTGATAACTTTCCCAAAAATGCTTGGCTATAGGGCTATGAGAACGCGGTTCAGGGATTCAAGATTTAAACTACAAATAGGGCATAATTTATCATTACTAACGTTAATGGTTTGGAGATACAATTTTGAGGAAAACCTATTATGGAAGCATTGTCACAGGAAGTATTTAATTTTATTGAGGGACTTTACATCCAAAATTCATTGGAAGTTGTAGATGTTGGGATCGGAAGATTGAAACATTTTTCGGAGGGAGGTTTAGGTAAAGAGGTCTTGTAGTTTAGGGACCATATAGGGAATTTGATCCAGAATGAATATCTAAAGGAATTTGATAGTTGCGATCAACAATACTCGTCGAGATGGGAAAAGAGAAGTTATTAAGGATTGCATTGTCTGAAAGTCTTTTTTATTCAATGAAGCTGTCTTGGAAGAGGTTGATCACATTGGGGAGAAAAGGTTTAAAAATGTTCAAGTTATTTGCATTCTTAACTTTGGGAATGAGGTAAAGATAAGTCTCATTTCTTTCATGAAGAAGGAACCCACTTGCAAAAGCTTGATGACAAAAGCGTCTAATAGAATCCCCTACTATGTTGTTAAAATTCTGGTAGAAAAACAGGTGGAGGCCATCCAGGACCGGGGACTTGAAGGGTTGGAAAGAGCTAATTGCATTATGGTTTTCAAGTTTCTATTTAGATTGGACATATCTAGTTTATGAAAATAAGTTTATATAGTAGCGTAGGGTGTTTTAGAGTTTGTATGTCGAGCAGTGTAAATTTGCTGAAAATTTTTTAGAGTGTGAGGCAAGATCATCTTATGATCAATAACAGTAACATCATTATTGTCCAATAAACTAACTACTTTGTTTTTTCTTTTTCTATTAATAACGGACATATGAAAAAACTAGTATTGGCATCACCCTTATTGATCCAGTTTATTTTAGATCTCATTTTCTAGTAATCATCCTCAATCCTAAGAATGCTATTAAATTATCTTATGAGATCTTGTTCTAGATTTAAGAGGAAAGTACTGGTAGGAAAATGCGAGGAGTTTTGGTTACCATTAAGTCTAGCTTGGATGATCCTTTTCTTTTTTTTACGTCACTAAACGTAATATTTCTCCACTCAGTGATATCCTTGTAAATTGGTGATTATTAGCTATGAGGTCCACATTATTATAACATCTAACATCTATGCTCCTAAAGTCTTGATGTGAGGTCCAAAATTGCTCTAATTCTGAAAAGTTTAGGGGCAACACTATTCCTATTATTATCAAAGATTGATTAGGAGAGGATTGTTGTTAGAGAAAGTCCTAGGAAGGTGGTTGATGGTTACGTTATGGTAAAGAGAGATGAATGGCTTGTTTGCTAAACTTCGATCTAGTTTTTCAAGGTAAGGTCATATTTCCTACGATGATTCGACCAAGTATATTTGGAACCTCTAAAACACAAGTCTATTCGATAACAATAGTTCATGCATGTTGAGAAAATATGGCTCAATTATAGTTTATAGGTTGACCTTCCAATTTTTTGTTTTGACTCATAACTTGGTTAAAATCCTCACACATTACCCCGGGAGCGGAGTAATGATTTTTGAGAGCACGGAGATTTTTCCATTGGAGAGACCTGTAGGTCGAGTTAGAAGTAGCGTAAATAATACTTAAAAGACTAGGGGTATTATTGGTGTTTACCTTGACCATGACATGTATTTCCTGATCTGATTGCCTGTAGCGAGTGACTGTCACATGAATTTTCATGCTAAAAGAGATCATCAATTCCTTTAGACCTTCCAATTGCAGGTTGTTCGAGTATACCATCAAACCTAATCATGTCTTTAAGTCTGGATGATATTCCATCATAATATCCCAAAAATCAAGAATAGAAGGGTTATAAGTGTTAATTAAATCTTTAAGATTTCTTATAGCAACATATTATAGGCTCCTCTAATATTCCAAATAACAAACTATTAGGCCTAGTCATCATGGGAGTGTTTTGTTTTCGTATCTTGTTCACATCTTCCGGATGAAGAATCTCTTTTAGTGTTGATGGGCGAATTTCATTGTTGCTCAGTTTATTGGTAGGAGAATGTCCACTGAGCATTTGGTCGGTGTTGGTTGCCAGTTGAAGATGAAATTCTTGTCTTCCGTTTTCGGAAAAAACATAAGGGCTACTTCTCTTAGGCTTGTCACTTTTGTGAATGTACGGTCCTCATCCATTTCTTCCCCTTGTTACCACCCACTCATGCTCTTGGGGAAGTTGTTGATGAAAGTTCACTACACGAAATAGTTCTTGTTGTTGCTGTTGCAGTATCATCATTTGTGGTATCCATGGAAAAAAATCTGGTCCCCCCAATATTCTCCAGTGGTGTGTGGTGTAAAGAATGGTAGATATGGTCTTCTTAGTGGGTTTATCATAGGGTTGGAGTGAGACGACATGTCCCATATCTGTTGCAAGGAGTGGAATTCAAAGCCACCGCAGAGGAAATGGGGCTTTGAATATTGATTAGTCATACATGATTCATATTACTATCCGTTGCAAGCATCATCTCTTCTGTGACTAGTTATGCTAGAAAGTTGGGGTTCTGAAGGACAATCATCACTTCCCTTCTGTCTATTTCCATTGTGAAATAGGCTGCTTGTCCGTGCAATTTACCTCTATCCATGAATGGGGAGGTTGAGCCAGTGTTATTTCTTGTGTGACATATGCTACTGGAGGATTTGGTATCTGATTGTTGTTCATGCTCGTTTCTGTTGGGTCTTTCTGATTAAGTGGTGAGAGTCTATTTTTTTCATGCAATGGAATTTTCAACCTTTTCTTTTGGACTGTATTGAGGGGATTTTATATTAATAGGAGAGGGACTAAGAGTGGTTGGTTGAAAAATACGGGGTAATGATTGAATATCTGTAGATTTTGATTGAATATGAAGTGGATTGATGGGGCTATTAATATGGCTAGTAGAATTCAGTTTATGGATTTGCATCATATTTTCATTAAAAACTTGAAAGAGGCTTTCTCCAAGTGTTTCATCCATATAATTTCATTGGCTTACTTTTTTGTATGACATATGTCACTATTTCTAGTGGGAATAACTTGGGAAGTATTATTTATTGCTTGAGGGTTTGTTACTTGGTTTTCTATGGGGGCCACGTGTCTATCTCTGATAGCCCCAAAAGAGAAATTCATCTTTTGAATTATCGAAGGAGGGGAGGAGTATGTTACAGTGGGTTCAGTTGTCTCTAAAGGGTTGGATCTTGTATTTGCTAAGGAGTTGAAATTTATTGTTACAATAGAAATCCTCTAGGTTATTTAATTGAGGGAGAATATTAATTTTACTAGCAATCCTTTTGCTTGTACCTTCATAAGTATTGGGAAAAGAAAGCATACTTGTCTGCAGTTTCAAATGATTATTTCTACGATCATTATCCTTGCCTTTCTCTAAGATAGGTTCCTTCCCTATGTTGGTAGCTTTTCAAAAGCTACCGTCTTCAATTCGTTACTATATTGTAATTGACTTTTGTTGTTAATTTCCTTAGACAAGATTGGTGAACAACATCTTTGTGGGTTCCCAATTCTTCCACACCCGTGGCAGAGTTGATCCTTTCCTTCATATTTGATTTTTTGTTTATAGTTCCCGATATTTATGTGTGATTTAACTGGCTTGTTAAGTGGAACTTCTTTGCAAAGTCCAGCATATCTCCCTAGCAAGGTGGCGCCTGTGCATGCATCGATTTTTAGTAGTTTTCCAATGAAATATCTAATCTTTTTTAGTATTATAGCACCATAGAACTTAGGGGAAGTTGAGGTAGTCTGATCCAAATTGTTGATTTCTCCTCTGCCGCATCGAGGCTACAAAATTTGGGGGCCATCTTTGAGCTGTGAGAAAGTTCCCATTTATAAACCAAGGGCCCTCGCTAAGTACTCTCTTAGATTTTCCTCTTTTGTGAATTTTGCTATGTAGTAATCTGATCCTAGATCTTTTAGGGGGAATGGTTCAGTAACTTTCCACATATGGAGAAGTTTACTTTTTAGTATATGATATGGAATTTTTTTCCCCATGAGTTTGATAATTAAGGAGAATTTTCATGGCGAATACATGCAATTTAATCTCGTTAAGTAATACTTATCACTATATCACAAATTTTATTAGCCTACAATACAAAGCACCAATCCCAAATATGCACACATTCATATATACAAAGTCATACATAAATTTATGTATTTTTACACATAAAAGAATTAAATTAAATATTTGACATAGAAGAATAAATTCTTTGGTAAAAGATTAATATGTTGATTATGCAATTATTTCATTTTGTGCAGAAAAATGAAGAAATCTCTACAAGCGGCATACAAAGCCTTCAAGATGTCAAAAAGGCCAGGTCATGTCGTATATAAATGTTTCAATTTTTAATAAAAGTACTTGTAAGACAATTTTGAAAAAAAATCTTGAAGGAAACTCAATATCTATTTCTATGAACTTTTTATTTATTTTAAAAGCTAGTAAAAAATTTATATTATTATTTTGCCTAACATTTGTATTTTGTTTTTATTGTAGGGTTGATTCCAATGATAATGATGAGACTTAGGAAGCACATGAATTTACAATGAAGATGAGATGAGAATCATAATTGCTGAAGATTATGATTTTAAAAAAGTTAGTTATGGTGACATAAAACTATATCTTATAAATTTTATTGACGCTCATGTCTAAGTATTGAACATTACAGTATATTTTGTTTTTCTTTTATTAGTTTCTCATCACGTGCTTTGCACGTATATGTTAAGCTATTGGCGCACTATTTTAAAAAAGATCATCAATATTATTAAATCAAGTCTTTGAATTCATAATGTTTATATATGAATAACATAAGAATAACATACATATTCTTAGTGACTGTTATCAATATGGATCATCAAAAATGACTTGTTTGATGATGATTGTGCATATATTATGCATCAATCATATCAAGGGAGATATCTATGGCACTAGCAATATCTTGTCAGGTGCCACCAAATTTAAAATCACTATTTGAATCACATAATTACTTTTTCAAGATTAACAAAAGCTAGTGTTTGACCATAGAATTATAAATAGGAGAAAAAGACAAATATACCCCCCGAACTATGGTAAAATGGTATGCAAATACCTTTCCTCATACTTTTGGGACATTGATGCCCCTACCGCCTAAAAGTTAGAATGTATATACCCTTTATACTAACAGATATATACAATGAAATCTTGTTAAGAGACCCTTTTTGAGTAATTATCCCAATCTAAAATGTAGATTTACACTGAACAAAGAGAAATCTTGTTTTCTAATGAGCAATGATGTTAAAAGATATTTCAGAGTAGTTACCTGTTTTAAGAGGATAATTTGAGCAATTATCTCCAATCAGAGACAGAATTGTTTTTATACATTTGGGCAAGAGCATATATTATTAGAAGTAGTATTGAGAACTGATATTGGGCAAAGTTCAGAAAACTCATAGCCACCATAAACCATGGCTTGCCAACATGGTACATGATCATACTTTTTAGATGAATCTTTAGTGTCTTCGGGTAAATCTTAGTAGATCAACTTAGTTGAGATGTTTTATATCCCGACATAATGTAGGACGGTTCTAACAATGTGGACAACACATTCTATCATCACGTAGCTCATAGTGATGATTGTTAGTTAGAGAATCTTCCATTAGAGTTAATGTGTATTTTTATATATCACTTATTATGTTCAGTTCATAAATAAGTACGTATTTTGTAAAGCTTAAAATTATTTAACTCCTATATTTCTTTACATTCAACTTAAGTATAGTTTTATCACATTTGTTATTTAACTTCGGCTATATTACATACTCGTAAATTTAAATATATTGATGTCATTTGACCTTCATCTTTTTATGATGATGAAACGAGTGTTCATAATTATCAACATGCGCTTTGTTACGATCACTCTACACTCCGGGTAGCTTTTGGTGAGCTTCTTGTATTCTATATGACCTCACATTACTTTAAGTTTGGTATTTTTAAGGCGTCATGAGTCTTGTCCCGGCACATATCTTAAACATTAGAGGCTTCATAGATAGAAGGAGTTAAGGAGTCATTCACAATTTACTTTTCCCTGAGATGTCTTTGCAAACTTTTATTCTTATGTCATTGAGTATTTTACAACTACAATTTGAGTTGAGTATTTAATTTGAGTTTAAATATTAAAAATCATATTTTAATCCCATTACACTACAAGTTTATATTCCTTATTTTTCAGGTAAAGATAATTTTCTACATTCATATGTAAAAATAATCTTAACTATATGGTCAATGGGTCTTAATAGAACTTCCGAATATTTAAAACTTGTATCTAAAGTCAAATATTAAAATTTAAATGCACAGATTTTGACATCTTTATCTTATTAAAAATAAACGATACCTAATCATCTCAAATTATTTCTCATTTTAAAGTCAAAACGTGCTACTAGTACCTAATGAAGAAGGTTGTTATTTTTAATCTTAACTAATCTTGTATGACTACACATCCAACATCCACTTCTTTGAAATATTCATCTTATGGAAATATATTAAACTTTACCGGCCTATTGCTTATTATCATATAATTGTCATATATAAATTTACCTTTTACTTTAGTGCGTGCATATATATATATATATATATATAGATAGTTTCGTTGGGGTACATATATATAGTTTCGTTGGGGTCGATACATAAATCACCTTGAATCTAAGAAGCCGAGTCGGTGGGTTGGTCCGGGTGGAGAGAAAAAAAATCACATAAGACCTCAATAATTTTTTTATTTTAACCATTCAATTACATATTATAGGAGTAACATTTTCAACTATTATTTCATTCTCTTGAAAGAATAAACCTAAATATCTAAATTGTATGTACTTTGATACCGCAATTCAATTACAATTTATTTCACTCTTCTCATGCTAATTAAACATGCAATGCAGATAATCAGTTGTATTTCTACTTTCCATGATTACTTTGTTTTCTGAAGTGTTTTCTATATTTACAAAGCTTCACAATTTATTGTAATTTGCAGAGGTTATCACAAACCTCACATATTGGTGCAATTTGTGGAGGTTATCACAAGCCTCCATAATAAAACAATAAAAAAAAAAATTATATCGCATGGGTTAAAATAAGCGTTACAAAATGATTTATAGTGGATTATTTTAAAAATGCCACAAATAAACCTCTGCCAATTAGCCTTTTTTTTGGTAGTGTTACCGCGTGAATGATTATTCCACTACGTAGTCAGTCAAACCAAGAATTCAATTGAGGATCAAAACGGTTCTCGAGTGACAGCTACATACAGGATGTAGGCTCGAGGTGTGATATCTAGTCAGCCAAATGTGAATATATTTACTAGCATGAAGGATTTCTTTCCAAAAAACTAAAATATATCACTTACTTTTAAATAAAAACAGTCAAGTCTATTAAATTATTATTATTCAAATCAAATTATTTCTTATACAATCTGATTAGTCAACTCAATATTCTTCAAATTCTGTTAAGAGAGACAAATATAAGGAAAACTTCTCTCTGTTAAGTAATTACTTAGGTGTTCTCAATATTTGTGAAAAAGATGAATGATGCAGATGCGAGGGGTAAATGTGCAGCATGTAAGTACCAAAACAAAAGATGTGACGAGAATTGTCCATTTGCTCCGTTTTTTCCTTCCAACAAAGTTGATGAATTTGATAAAGTCATTCGACTTTTCAGCATCGATTTTCTCAAAGATATGCTGAATTCTGTCACTGCTAATGAGGAAAAGGCAAAAATGGTTGAAACCCTAATTTTAGAGGCTAAGATTAGGTCTGAAAATCCTGTGTACGGGAGCATTGCCGTTACAGAAAAATTGAATCTAGAAATTGAAAAAACTCAAAAGGAGCTTGATTTAATACAAAAAACAATTGCTTTTTACAAAGAATTGGGTGGAAGATCATCCTTGAACAAGGTATGTTTTTCTTCAATTTTAATTTGGTATTCTTTATAATTTTTGTTTGTTCTATGCTTTCGTCCTATTGTATTCAAACTAAATTTTCAAAATTATCAATTAAAGTATATTATACATCACTTGCTCTTTGACTTACCAATTGAGATCTTTTGTCTTTAGGTTTATTAATTAGTTTGTCTAATCATGATTGAATGATATGTGTTCTCACTATTTTTTTGGAACAACATATATATTTATTTAATACTAGAAAGCCATTACATTGGTCCTAGGCACATAAGTAAGCATTACAGTGGTCATAGCCAAATTACTAAGCTTTGCATTTTTAATACATATATTTCTCATAGCAGCTAAGTTGGTACTAGTACTAAGAGGGACTTCTTTTTTATGATTGTCCACCTCTATCATAGTTAATAGTTATTAACACCTACTAGGTGGGTAAAGCAAAAGAGTACCATCATCTTATCCTTCCTGAAACCTTTCTTGTGTTGCCAGTAGATGTGTGAGTTTATTCCCTCCTCGAAAACTGTGGCGAATCAGCGAATTCCCCAAATTCTTCAGTGATGACATGCATTTTGAAGGAGATTGTTATAAACTTAAACAATTTTGTGTTTGATTAACTTTCTTACCTCAGAGGAGTCTGTTTCAATTTCTAGATTTGTAAATTTGGCGATCGTTGACAAGGTTACGTTTGTGGAAAAGGGCCATGAGCTCCATGAAAGTTTGGTTGATGGTGATGAACTTTTTTCTTAGAAACCTATCACCCATATGCCCTTTTCGTATCTCAAAATCCCTCCTATGCCCCCAATATTTGTAGCTCTATTATAGGAGTCGTCAATGTTAAGCTTCAAGAAACCTTCAGCGGGAGGATGCCATTAGATGTGCATCGTGAGGCTAGCCCTAAAAGGATGGAATAGGGAGTTAGAGAATAAAGTGAATGAATAACTTTGTGCTCTAGATTTTGGATATTTGTAGGGTGCTTGGATTTGTTAAACACATAGAGGTCATGATTGGTCCAAATGTACCAGATTGCAAAGGGGAAGAAAATTTCCCATTTAAATAAAGGATTTTGCATTGAAGGATTTTTGTGCTTGATCTTCAGCAGACAATTATCATTAGTATTAAAGTCTATGACAAAGTGTATGTGATAACTTTCCCAAAAATGCTTGGCTATTGGTCTATGACAAAAGCATCTAATTGAATCCCCCACTATATTGTTAAAATTCTGGTAGAAAAACAGGTGGAGGCCATCCAGGTCAGGGGACTTGAAGGGTTTGAAAGAGCTGATCGCATTATAGGTTTCAAGATCTTTGAGGGGTCTATCTAGACTGGACAGATTTAGTTTATGAGAGGAAGTTTAAAAAGTAGGGCAGGGTGTTTTAGAGTTTGTATGGTGAGTAGTGTAAATTTGCCGAAAATAAATTAGAGTGTGAGACTAGATCTCCTTATGATCAGTAATAGTAACATCATTACTGTCCAGTGGAATTTTCACCCTTCTATTTTGGACTGTATTGAGGGGATTTTATATTAATAGGAGAGGTACTAAGAGTGGTTGGTTGAAAAATACAGGGTAATGATTGGAAATCTGTAGATTTTGAAGTAATCTAAAATGGATTGGTGGGGCTATTAATATTCTAGTAGAATTCGGTCTAAGGATTTGCATCATATTTTCATTCAACACTTGGCAAGAGGCTTTCTCCAAGTGTTTCATGCATATAATTTCATTGGCTGACTTTTTTGTATGAAAGATGTCACTATTTCTAGTGGGAATAGCTTCGGAAATACTTTTTACTCTTGAGGGTTTGTTACTATTTCTAGTGGGAATAGCTCCAAAAGAGAAATTCAACTTTGGAATTATCGAAAGAGGGGAGGGGTATGTTTGTAGTTCAATTCTCTCTGAAGGGTTGGATCTCTTATTTGCTAAGGAGTTGAATGTAGAAATCCTCTAGGTTGTATAATTGAGGGAGAATATTAATTTTGCTAGCAATCCTTTCGCTTGTACCTTCATAATTATTGGAAAAGAAAGCATACTTGTCTGCAATTTCAAATGATTATTTCTATGATCATTATCCTTGCCTTTCTCTAAGATAGGTTCCTTTCCTATGTTGGTAGTTTTTCAAAGCTACCGTCTTCAATTCATTACTAGATAGTAGTTGAATTTTGTTGTTAATTTCCTTAGCCGAGATTGGTGAACAACATCTTTGTGGGTTCCCAAATCTTCTACACCCGTGGCAGAGTTGATCATTTCATTCATATTTGATTTGTTGTTTATAATTCCCATATTTATGTGTGATTTAACTGGCTTGTTAAGTGAAACTTCTACGCATAGTCGAGCATATCTCCCTCGCAAGATGGCGATTGTGCATGCATTAATCTCTAGTAGTTTCCCAATGGAATATCCAAAAAAATTTAGTATTATAGCACCATAGAACTCAGGGGGAAGTTTAGGTAGTCTAATCCAAATTGTTAATTTCTCCTCCGCCGCATCCGAGGCTACAAAATTTGGGGGCCATCTTTGAACTGTGAGAAAGTTCCCATTTATAAACCAAGGGCCCTCGCTGAGTACTCTCTCAGATTTTCCTCTTTTGTGAATTTTGCTATGTAGTAATCTGATCCTAGATCTTTTAGGGGGAATGGTTCAGTAACTTTCCACATTTGGAGAAGTTCACTTTTTAGTATATGATATGGAATTTTTCCCCATGAGTTTGATAATTATGGAGAATTTTTATGGCAAGTACAAACGATTTTATCTCGTTAAGTTAAATACTTACTTATCACTATATCACATTTTTTTCTTCGCCTACAATACAATGCAGTAATCTCATAAATGCATACATTCACATATACAAAGTCATATATAAATTTATGTATTTTTACACATAAAAGAATTAAATTAAATATTTGACATAGAAGAATCAATTCTTTGGTAAAAGATTAATATGTTGATTATGCAATTATTTCATTTTGTGCAGAAAAATGAAGAAATCTCTACAAGCGGCATACAAAGCCTTCAAGATGACAAAAAGGCCAGGTCATGTCGTATATAAATGTTTCAATTTTTAATAAAAGTACTTGTAAGACAATTTTGAAAAAAATTCTTGAAGGAAACTCAATATCTATTTCTATGAACTTTTTATTTATTTTAAAAGCTAGTAAAAAATTTATATTATTATTTTGCCTAACATTTGTATTTTGTTTTTATTGTAGGGTTGATTCCAATGATAATGATGAGACTTAGGAAGCACATGAATTTACAATGAAGATGAGATGAGGATCATAATTGCTGAAGATTATGATTTTAAAAAAGTTAGTTATGGTGACGTAAAACTATATCTTATAAATTTTATTGACGCTCATGTCTAAGTATTGAACATTACAGTATATTTTGTTTTTCTTTTATTAGTTTCTCATCACGTGCTTTGCACGTATATGTTAAGCCATTGGCGCACTATTTTAGAAAAGATTATCAACATTATTAAATCAAGTCTTTGAGTTTATAATGCTTATATGAAAAACATAAGAATATCATATACGTTCTTGGGACTTTCATAAATATGGATCATCATTTAATGACTTGTTTGGTAATAATTGTACATATATTATGCATCAATCATAGCAAGGGAGATATCTAGGTCACTAAAAATATCTTTTCCCATAATGACTTTTTTAAGCTTAACAAAAAGCAGGTGTTTGGCCATAGAATTGTAAATATTTGTAAAAAATATATTTGTTAAAGGCATAAGTCATAATATATGACCATTAACTTGATTTAAACTAAATACTATTATCTTTAACATTGTCAATGCACAAATAGGCTCTTTAACTATTCAAAACTTGAATAAATAGATATTGGAAAATTTTATTTTAAAATATCATGGTGGAAGACATATTTTATATCCAATTGCCTTAATTTCTAATTTAATGGAAGTGCAATAGTTAGGACAAATTTTATGGTAGTAGTGCATACAACTAGACTCTTCATATTCTATGTCTTCCACTTGTGTGTACCATTGTGCAATCAAATGGGCTTTATATCATTTTATAGATTCATCTTCCTTGAATTTTGTCACGATCTGAGTGTATATCCTGGACATGGCCGAAACTCGAGAATCATTATTGGTCTTGAAACGAGCCTTCATTTTGGCTAACTACAAACGAAAAACTATTTCAAGCATAAACAAGCATAAAATTGAAAGAAATGCTAAATGATATTGTATCAAAATTTCAAAACTCTATGAATGTATTGAGTATGAAACATAAGTTTTAAAGATAACCTCTGAGACTCTTCAAAATTGTTTATCTATGAATCTTCTATTGTATAAATATGAGTATCGGGACAAGACTTATGACTTCTCAAAGACTAAGACTAATAACTTAAAAAATTGGAGTACTCTGGAAGCACCAAGGTCCCACTCAAAATGTCACGATCGGAATCTAGACCCCAGATGAGACCGGCGTCGTTGACCTCTCAGAGGTTGCAGACAAGCCTACATACGCCATTGTTACTTCATCTAGGTTAATTTTAGTGGAAAATTTGAATTTTTTGTTACTTTAACATTCATGTAAGTCATTCTACTTAAACTCATAAACGTTCACAATCAACCATCTAGTATTAAGATCATCAAATAAAAGAAATAGTTCATAATTTCATTATACGTATTTTTGCCAAAACGACACCAATACAAAGTCTGAAATGAAAGTGGAAATGAAATACTAGTGGAACATGCTCCACTAGCTAAAGCCTACATCTAAGCTAGAAAATAACAACATACATCCTCGAAAGCATGAGGGCCTACCAAATCCGGATGAAAGCTCCACGTCCGGATAGCTGCAAAGTCGTACTGTAAGCTTTAACGTCTACCATTGCCTGCACCTAAAATTAGATATTGTATGGGATTCGTACACACTTGTACTAAGTATGGGTATATGCAAGCACACACCAAGGACATACATGAATAAGAATAGCTTTTTCTAACAACATGGTTTATGAAAAGTCAAGTCAGTGGACTTGCCAAATTTTGATTAGGAAAGTCATGCCATGAGAGTAACATGCATTATCATACGTATCATATTGCACACAGCACATAACATATTACATATAGCACATAACATATTACATATAGCACATAACATATTTCATATCATTCGATCATATGCCATGAGACCTTGGAATCATGGACTTGATATTAAGACTTCCCAAAATGAGGGCTCAACATATGGGACCTCAACTATGGAGCCTTCTTTTAGCAAACACAGAGTCTGCTTCATTCATTCGTATGTACACCATTTCATTCATTCATAATAGTAGTGCAACCACTAGTCATACCTAGGATGTAAACAAAACATGCTAGCGTATATAGGGAATTGAACCCTGCTAGATCCCTATATTGGCAGTATAGGTTCAAAGACTAGGAGATATAAGGAGACTCATACCCGGCATGCCGGACATCTCATCTCATGAGAGTTACATAAACGTCCGCCCTTCCCAAAATAAGGCATCACCGCTCATAACTAGCTTATTGGTGCTCAGTATAAAGTTTCATTACATTCAACTCATACGTCATGGAAGTTGGCTTCTAGTATGAGGACATCATAGCTCATTAGATGATTTCATCTCATCATCAGTATTAAGTATACATTAATCTCAATACTTTCATTAGAGTGTTCGTAGAAACTGGTATCTTCATTAACTTTACACTCTCATAGGTGAGTATGTTTTGGGAACATTCACATTAGCCTCTTATCATGTTGTCACCACATTCATTAACTTTAGCCCATTTGTTTTTCATAATTACTCACCCTTTTTTTCGTGAATGTTCATTTCAACATATGCCAATGCACTTGGCCATTTAGTGTGTTTCACACTCTTACTTAACCCTTCTAGGGTTACATCCTTTCATTACATACATCTTAGGTTCACTTACTTTTAAACGTATGCTAGACTTATGGGACTATACATACAAGCCACGAGGATTCATTCATAGTTCGTTGAAGTGATCCGTATCTTTCTAAGATTTTGTGATACAAGACTTATGCATCTTGTATGTATGCCAAGATCATCGATTTAGATCTATGTAGGCAGTATTCTTTGAACATTTATTCACGTATGACTTATGTATTAATACGGAATTTGGGCGAGGGAATCCGATTTCGAATCCCTTGGACAACACTTACATTTTTATTTATTTTAGTTTGATCCACTCGGCTTGGGGACCCAAGATCGAGCCCCAACGCCTTCTCTTCATTTTCCCTTGATTTCTTTATTTTTCGTTCGTTTGGGACCAAGAGGATGTGGGATCGAACTCCGTCAACCTCATTTTCTTTTGTTCTCTTTTTCCTTAAACCATTTTTGTTTGACCGAGAGGATGTGGGATCGAACCCCCACAGCCCTACTTTATTTTCCTACTTAATTTCCTTTATTCAGCCGAGATGTCGTGGGTTCGATTCCCTCATGCCTTAACTTTTATTTTTCTTTTAATTCTTCCTTAAGTCTGACCGAGAGGTTGTGGGTTCGAAACCCACACCTCTCATTTTTATTTTTCATTATCTTTTCCATGTTTTGGTCAAGGCACACGGGTTCGAATCCCACATGCCACATCTTTTTCTATCACTTTATTTCTAAGATTTTTAACATGGTGAGGTCACTGGTTCGATTCTCAATGACCTCACTTATTTTTAATTCATTTTACATAGCATGATATACAACTTAGGTTGGCCGAAACTCATCAACAAGATGCTGGAAATTATGTATGTTTTTCAGCTCATTTTCATCAACGTTTACATGTTAGTTTTTTAGGGTAATTCATGGATCATTTAGTACATCTTTAGGTGCATTTTCATGAATTCATTTAGCTAATAATTTCCATTCAAATCAGTCGCATTATACTTCATATGAACATCACGATTTATACAAGTTTGTGCACGTAAGAATACAACCATAACATGTCATTTTCGAACTTCAACCAAGAGTATATGTCATGGCTACACATTGCACACACATAATCACATAGTTTCGGACAGCATGCTTAATATTCACATAAATCCGAACATACATACATACATGAACGTAATCATCACAAAAACACATTACATCCTCAATTTCTACAAGAAAACATACACATCCTGCAAATTGATGGGAGCTAGTGACAGGGACATGCAACGGGGATCAACCCTAGTTTTCGGAATAGATTCATCTAAGTCCTAAGGGTCTCTTGGGAAAGGGACCAGGATTAAGAACACCCATACCTTATTTTGACGTTCAAACCTTAAACTTGCTGTCCAAAGACCCTCTCCAAAATCAGTCCAAGTCCGAAAGCTTCAACACCAACTCGACGCGAAAAAAAACCCTCCATTTTTCCTAACGTTTTTGGTTTTTTTTATATCTTTTTAACGTGAAAGTTATTCAGGTGTGAAGAACTTTTGGTTGCTAATCAGTTCTTGTGTTTAGGCAGAGAGAACGTTAAAATAAAAGAGAGATATTGATGTGTGAGAGAGAGAGATAGTTAAAACGTGAAAGGTAGTTTAGGATTAGGTGGAGTAGTTTAGACTTAGTCAACTAGGACTCTTTCAAACCTTTAAAAATTGACTTTAATTTTTCTTAAATAAGTTAATAAATATTAATTCATTAAATTAATCTACCAATTTAAATAAAACAATTTAAATCATTGCTCCTACCTAGGTTCGAACTCGAGTGAAGCAAGATTTTGCTAAAAGGCAATTTCGGCCCTCTCTCCCCAAAATACCCCTCCACCTTATTAATTAAATAATTAATTACATATTTAGGATAATTAATACTACTCTTATCCTGGAAAAAGACCATTTCATCCTTAGACCCTCCAAACTTAAGATTTCCCCTTTTTGAGTCCGGTAAAGACTCATCCGAGTGAATATTCATATTCGAAGCCCTACCTGGCTGGACCCAACCTTTCCTAGCTCAACTAACTACCAAGTTAGTTGGCTTGAATGTCACAGGGGTTTAGAGGTCTGGTTCCACGCGCATCAATTCCGTGTGAACCCGGTCTAATCGTAGGAATTCTAAACACATTAAGCATTACTTAGCATATCCATTTTTAGGGTTGTTACACAAAAGTTAATGAGCGGATGAAGTGATCTGAACAAAATTTTGTTGAGGATTTTAAGTGCATGCATATACATCATTAAAAGATGTTGGTTGAATGACATTAGTACATTAAATTTATAAGTATCTTATATAGCCAAAGTGAAAATGCTTACTCATCTATGAACTCAACATATTAAGTGATACGATTAAAATACAATTTTAACTTAATTTGGGAGATTCTCTAATCGACAACTATCATTATGAGCTAAGTGATAATACGTCTTACTCACATTGTCAGAACTGTCATATACATTGCCGAAGTATAGAACCTCTCAACTAAGTGAATCCACTAAGCAATAAGAATTCATCTAAAAAAGTTTATACAAAGGTTGGCGACATGATTTATGAGAATGTTAAGTTGTTTGAACTCGTTCTCATACTACTCCTAACAATATACACTTACGCTCAAATCTACAAAAAGTAGTATTTCTCTATATTTGAGGCACTTGCTCAAATATCCTCTTAAAATAGGTAAGGCTCTAAAGTTATTACTCATTTAGAAAATAAGGTTTCTCTTTTCTCACCGTAAAAGGTGATACCTTTGGGAATACTTAGTTCCTCTTACTCAAATCATGTTTTAAACTTTCTCAAAATTCCTCTTTGCTTTCTCAGATAAATAAATTTAAAATGATTATGTTTATCTGAAATATCCTTAACAAGAATTCAATGAATACTCAGAGATAGAGTTCATGCTGAAAAATAGACATGAATAATCAACTGAACAATCTCAATGCACAATATAATACAAGTCAATAATAAGGAATGGAAACTAAAAATCAGAAATTTAAGAACTCGAAACTCAATCCAAACTCATCTTAAGAATATTCAAAACTAAGGATAGAACTTTAGATTACTCCCTTACTGATAAAAAGTAGATATAAGGCGTGAGGACGAACTAGTTCAACATTATGATAGCCTTACATACCTGAAAAAACAAAAATTTTGAAGAATCTTAACAGTAAATTTTAGAAGATGAACCCTAGTCTTAATGTTTCTTGAAGTTCTTACGCGTAGAAAATTTAGGAGTGCATGAGAGGTTTGATTGTGAAAACTCATTTTCTACACGTTTAGGGTGATATATATGACTACCTGAAGGTTTTTAGGACAAAAATACCTTTAAAAACAATTTTAAAAAAAGAGTTGTAAGTCAGAATTTTATTCTAGCGGATAGTGAGGTATGTATTCACTCTGTATTGCGGAGACATCGCTGAGCTACTGCTAGGTTACAGTGTCTCTAGTAAATCAGTCATAACTTTTTACTCAGAATTTGGGTTGAGGAAAACTTGATTGCAATGAAAATGACTGACTTTTATTTTGATAGATCATGAGCTACCTAATTCCTTATATGTCGTGAGATATGATTATTTGAAGTTGACATAAGTATAATCTTATCTCAAAACTTAATCAATAAGGAAGTTTTCAACTCAACTTTGTGCTAGAGGTTTCTTGTAACCTTAATTCATCTTCAAGTTTATTGTCACACTAAACAATTTACCTTAACACCTAATCATAATTGAAATATCACCTGATACGATCTTATATGCAAATCAAGAATAACTCAGGGCTTAACTAAAAAGGTTTTTAGGTCTTACAAATTTGACTCGATAAATCCATTTTGAACAGACTACATTAGTGTTTATATCTCTTCCCTCATTGCTTCTTACCAATGGGGTGAGCAAGAGCATCTATGTATAATTTTGGAGTTGTAACGATGCAAGTTAATTATATCAAGTATATTCATATTTATGGCGATTGAATAATATTTTTGGTTCCTTATTTACTTTAAACTTAAATAACTACTGAAAAATGAAATTTTAAGTAGTTGGACCGTATAAACACAACTCTATTTGTTACTCAAGAGTAGGAGTTTTCACGGGTTGGTTTGGATCAATTATTGGTCAAAACCAAAATCAAACTAACTTAGTAGGTTTTAAAATTATCAAAATCAAACCAAACCAAATATAGTATATATTTATCGGTTTTGGTTCGGTTTGGTTTGGTTATTCGGTTATTAACCATAGAAAAAATAAAAGAAATAACTCATTCAAAACATGAAAAAAGTGACAACAATAGTTAGAATAGCTGACATTATAAAACTTTCAATAATTGAATTTACTCTTACTAAAGCTTTAAAAGTAATTATTTTGGCCTAGAAGAATGAGAAAGTGATATATTCAATCTCATAAAGAATTCTCATAGGCACACTCATATACATAAAACCAATAAGATAAATATTCTCACCTTGGACATTTTTTCTTTCATAAATTATAAATAAATTTTGATAAAAACACATATAAGATCTTTAAAATTATTTATAAAAATAATATATGATGTATGTATATTAATAAAATATATGTATATAATTTGTCAGTCTGATTTGGTTATTTATTTGATTTTTTCAAACAAAACCATAATCAACCCATATAATATCGATTTTTAAAAATCTAAAACCAAACCACACCTAACCCAAATAAAAATCTATTTAGTTAATCGATTTGGTTCAATTTTTTGGTTTGGATCGGTTTTTATCCAAACTGTGAACACCCTTACCCAAAAGTAGATGTAATTCGTAGATCAAAATTATTAGGCGGATCTTTTGGCTTTAGATCCGGATCTTATGTAGGGTCTCGTGTAGGGGCGGGGTCTTGGTTTTCAATTTTTAGGTCGAGGTCAAATATTTTGGCTTTGGGTCCTAGATCTTAAAGTTCCGAGTTGGGTTTGAGTCCCTAATTCTTTTGGCTTTTCATCTGTTAGCGTATTTGGTCATTTTTCTTTTTTATTAATTACATTAGTATGCATGTCAATATTGTTTTAGGTTAAATGGATCAAAATAGTTCGATTATAACCTACTCATTTCTTAGTCTGGCTTGGTTAAAAGTAAATTTGAACGGATCATGACCCAAATTAATTTTTATTTTATCTGATTCTAACCTCTTAAATTTGATTCTGCACCGCCTGTTTAACACTCTTTAAATCATATAATGTAATATTTTGTGTGGGGTTTGTGTTATCGTCTTGCACTATAAATTATCATTTATTATAGTTGATGGTATTTTTCACCCACTAGACAAGTAAATTGTTCAAGATCGAACACCGATCCTGATTCTGGCCCAGGCCACAACCCAAAACCTAACTTTAGATGCAAGACCCAACTCCGACCCAAGGCTAGAGCCCCGAATCCAAGGCCTAACCCTGATACAAACTTGAGACCTTGGAACCAATCCCAATCCCGGTCCAACCAACTGGAACCTGAAATTCGACCTCGATTTGAAATGGTTTATTGAGGCTGATTATAAATTCAATGAAGTGATACTTAACTATCTAATAGATTCATGAAAAAGCATAATAGTTTTTTCAAAGTGTTGAGTAGATACATTTTATATAGGGGCAACTTTCACATATAACAAACACAAAATTCATATTTGTATGATACAACAAAATTTACATAATTGCGCTCCATAGCAAACATATATATGTATAATTCGCTATGCATATACAATTTAAGCGAATTGTATAAAATGAATTGTATAAAACGATAAAGAGAGAAAGGCAAAAGAGACTTGGGCAGGGAAATATTTGTATTATATATATAGGACAATTATATACAATTTGAATTTGTATAAAATGAGAAATAGAGAAAGGCAAAAGAGACTTGAACAGGGAATATACAATTGAATCAAATTGTATAAAACGAGAAAGAGAGAAATTATATATAATTTGAATTTGTATAAAATGAGAAAGAGAGAAAGGCAAAAGAAACTGGGCAAAGGAGTATTTTTATTGTATAATTATAAGCATATAGGATGAAAATATATGTAACTGCATGTGTATATACAATTTTTTCTCTCTTTATACAAAGAGAAACACAATTTATACATTTCGTTTCTGTTTGTATAAGGGAGAGAGGCGAGGGTGGCGAGCGAGATTAGGGAGAGTGGCAAGTGAGATCTGGCAGAGGGGAGAAAGGGGAACGAAAATATATGTATTTATACAATTTCCTCTCGCTTTATACAAACACAAACTCATTTATACATTTGTGTTTATATAAAAACAAAATCGAAAGGCGAGCAAGACTGCCACCAAACGAGAGTGGCGAGCGAGATTTCACCAAGGAGAGTGGCGAAAATAACTATAGTTTGGTATGGATAAAGATCCGGTCAAGTATAATTAGGTCAAGTAATGTTCAATGGCCTTATAGATTCATGCCATGTGTATTGTATAATAATTTATGGTTGAGATTCATTTAAATTATATATTCATTTTAATAATAAAAATAACAAAAACGACAATTATTTTTAATTTTTAATACTATCAAATAAAACAATTAAGTGTACCCTAATTAATATTTTCAAGAAAAAAAATAAGACTGACGGAAATATGTGGACTTCCCAACTTTTTTATCTGCCAAACCTCGTACTTGTATTGGATTTTTTATGTTATACTAATTTTAAAGAATCCGACATTTTTTAAAAATCTAAATAAATATATTTTTATAACTATTTGAAAACCTCCGGTTAAGTATTTTTTTTAAAAAAAAAAATGTGATATCATGTTCTTTAGTTAAATTATTATTTAGACCTCAATTATATTTTTTAAAATTTGATCTATTCTTGGAGATTACTTCAGAATTTGGAGAAAACATGTGTGAAATTACTCATGATCAAGTTTGTCGGGTAAAAAGTCAGAAAGTTTGTTATATTCCCATCAATCTTAACTTTTTTTTCTTGAAAATATTGGCTTGGGTACACATAATTGCTTTATTTGATACTTTTGAAAAATAAAAAAGTTAATAACTTTTTTGTTTTTATTATTATAATTAATGAGTGTATAATTTAAATAGATTTCAACCATAAATTATTATATAGTACACACGGCATGAATTTATAAGGTCATTGAACATTATTTTACTTAAAGTATATTTAACCGCATCTTTATCCGTTTGTTATAGTATACAATTAAATCAAAGTTATATATTTATAACATTTAATTTAAATTAATAGTTTATTATTATATACAATTTTCCTGTTTTTATAATAGTATATGTCTAAAATAATAAAAATAACCCCACAATATAATATATGATATTAAAGGCGCAGAAAGGGCAAAATATTTTCAGTTCTATTTGGTTTCAAAGCTGCGTTCTCTCCGTATTACACAAATTGAAAAGAAAGCTTTGACGCCGACGCAACAATGGCGGACGATGACTATGATATGGACGGAGGGTTAGTGCCGCCGTCCTTAATTGCTTTTATCTTGTTGAAATTTGATGTTTGTTTGGTTTTATTATGTGTAATATCAATTGATTTGCCTATTGAGTATGAACTTGTTTAGGGTTTAGGGTTAGGATTTATGGAAAAACTTAATTTGGGGTTTGTTTGATTTTACTGATTCGTTGTTTAGCTTGTGGTCTAGGCTTAGGGTTTTGCTAATTTGTGTTTTAGCCTTTTAGGGTTTTTTTTTTTTTTGGAGTTTTTCCTACTGTATCTGGCTAAATAGTTGTTTTGATGAATGATTGTTTTGGCTCTTCAGTAGATTTTGATGTTCCTTTAAGCATGGGAGAACTTTCGGGCTTATTCTTAGTCTATGATTGTTGATTTTTCTGTTTGAAGTGGTGAGGACCTAAAGTAAACTAGTAAAGGTGTCCCTTTTATGAAAGTTTAAGCTTTTAGAGAAACAAGGCAGTTCAGACAACTCAAAATGGTAACAGGGGTGGAAGAAGTTCTAGTTTGGGTTTTATCGTCACAAACTAACAAAATCGTGTTGACATGAGTTAAGCTTAAACTAGAAAAATGGTCAGTGACGATTCATGTAGCCGACCTCAACTTGTTTGGGATTGAGGTGTAGTTGTTGTACTAACTTTTGCATGGTGCAAAAGAAAAGAAGTTAGACCCACATGTGAGGAGCATATTCCATATCTAGAATAAACAAGTTGAAACTTCTCCGCCATGCGATTCAAACTATCTAACGACAATGATCTATGTATAGTTGGAAAAGTATTCTTAGCATGACCTTGTAGAATATGGTGGACAAATACCCTTTAAGCATTAGGTAGACTGAGGTTGCTCAATAACGGCTTCGCTATCGAGTTCAACTTGTGTGGATTGCTGCTTTTAGTAGATCACTTGCATTATTATAGAGATTATTGTGAACCTTAGCTAGTTAGTTATTTAACTAGCTGCATATTGGAGGTATTTCACATGAAGAACCTTCCATCTCTTTCTTTCTCTTCTTTATTCTTGTTTTATCCCTTCTACGAATTTCGTCTATACCAATGCCCCACTCGCTAAATAGGTGTAAAGAAAAGCTACCTGAAAAAAGCAAGAATTGGAGAGGATGATCAGCTGTGCTTGAAGGTCATTTAGCACTGATGTTACTAGTGTCCTTTTTTTTCTCAAGAAATGCTTTGTATTACTAATACGACAGAGTGTTCAAATATATTTAAACATCCGAGTATTTCAAAATTGCAGCAAACCTTCTCAGTGTATATATTGCTTTCTGAAGTGCATGCTTGTACAAACTCTACTTTTTTGGTTTCAAGCTTTCCCTAGATCACTATATGCATTGGGTAGGGTATTGACCTTTCCTAGTAGCTATTTTTGTGGTTAACGTTTGTGACTTGGTTTATCTTTTTTTGGTTTTTTCACTTGGTGTTTATGAAGATAATTTACATTTGATTTTGGTAATTGTCATTGGATATTGTACCTATTAGGCATCTTATCTGTTACATTTGTGCAGATACGTGGACGAGCCAATGGATCCTGAACCTGATGTAAGATGATTTCTCTTATTTGTAATCCTCATTATTAGTATGTTTATGCAGGATAAGTATATGATGAAGTATTTTTCATTATTGTGCTTAACTGACAGGAAGGAGCAGAGATTGAAGAAGATAATGGCAACAATGACGACATACCAGATCCCCTGATGGGTGAAGGTGAGGAAAAAACAGAGCAGCAAGAGCCTGTGGAACGACCTCGTAAAACATCAAAGTTTATGACAAAATATGAACGTGCGAGAATCCTGGGCACTCGTGCACTCCAGATCAGGTCATTTTGCTTTTTCCTCAATTCTGCTTTTGCCAAGGCCTTACTGTATAGTTTGATAACTCGTAAGAGATGCAATAGATATGTTCTCTGACCTGGTGAGTTGTTTTTTCCTCGAGCAGCATGAATGCACCTGTGATGGTTGAGCTGGAAGGAGAAACTGACCCACTTGAGGTAAGCCTTTTTTTAAAATGCAGATTGTGCAACATGTCTATTTGGTGAAGTTTGTAGATTGACTGATGTCTTTTTGTTCGAAATTCATTTGTGCTAAAAGATTGCAATGAAAGAGCTCCGAGAGAGGAAGATACCATTCACAATTCGCCGTTACTTGCCTGATGGAAGGCAAGACTATCTTTGTCTTTAAGCATCTGTTACTATATCTTCCTCTTTCCTTCCCTCATCCTATTCTTGTCGTTTCTCGCTTAAAATTAATTTCATCTTGTGTTTTATTAGTTATGAAGATTGGGGAGTTGATGAATTGATTGTTGAGGATTCATGGAAGAGACAAGTCGGAGGAACTTGACAGCGGAAGTGCCTCTTTGCTTGTTGCTGCAGACTTATTAGGGAATGTTATCCGTCGTTTCTGATTGTCTTTCTCTGCTGAATTGTTGCTGACTTAATATTACCAATACTATGAATATATTTTGGAAAACTCAAGTGATTAGTCGTATGGGCTGTTTCTTTTAGTACAAGTATGGGCACCGAGTTTGGCACGCCTTGCAAACGCAACGGAGATGATTGCCAGTTGGGTCCTAAGACTCCACAAGTTTGTTAAACACCTTTTAAGCAGTTCTTCTGTTTTAGTAGTTTCTTTCTCAAGTCTTTGGAGATGCATTAATCAGGTTGTTGCTGAAATCCCAAAGGTTTTTTATTTTTTTTGCTAAAGCTTCGTATCGCGCTAGCTTGCTTGGCTTGTGCTCATTGCAGTCATAGTAGTACTTTCCTGTCACCTTTTTAAAACTTGGATGAAATGCAACATAACATGTTGTAGCTGCCCCCTCAAAAATTAGAGTCATTGTTAGTCACAGTTTAACATAATTTATTCCATTTTAAAGTCTAATTGTCCATGTAGATGTCTTTATTACTATGGTGTTCATGCTGGCTTGTGCATATTCAAAATACTACTACTAGAATAGAACACACCAGACATTCTGTGAAAATTCTGACTCGGTCACTAACTTATTTAAACAATACATTTTATCTTGTCCTCAGTTGATATATACATCCTTCAAATATTTAAGCTTATTTAAAGTTGAGCACACATGCGTCCTACGTGACATACAAATTAGTTTGAGTGTATCTCACATGTATTATCATATAAAGCGTCATGGAGGAGCATTTAATTGTTTTTGAACGAATTAAAAAGAAAAGTATATTACATTAATTGAGAAAAAGAGAATAGTTAATAGATAGACAATCCCTCAAATTTGAAGCATAACTAACAAAGCTTAAAACTCAAACAAAAACCTAACAAATTTCATAAAAATGTGAATGACATAGTAGTAATATTTTCTTTCCCAACAACTGCATTTTGTTATCTATCAAGTTTTTAGAGATGCATTCACCAAATTGTTGCTAAAATCCCAAAGGTTTTTTGCTAAAGCTCCGTTTCGCGCTAGCTTGCTTGGCTTGTACTCGTTGCAGTCATAGTAGTACTTTCCAGTCACCCCTTTTAAACTTGGATGAAGTGCAACATAACATGTTGTAGCTGCCCCCTGAAAAATTCCGAAACAGAAAATTATATTGTATATAATGTCATGAATTCACATATATTAGATATTGAATCCCTTTAACACCTTCACGTATTACTCTTTTTTTTTAATGTTTTAAATACGATTAGTGAAAATCCTGGCTCAACCACTGATTGTCACAGTTCACGAAAAGGTTAAAATGTTTGCAAGGAAGGAAATTCATTTTTTACCTGAGGTACATTCTTCCATAGGATACAAGTGAAAGCCCTAAAAATTCCTGTCAAACAAAATCCAAGTGATTAAAAAAAAGATCGTAATATATCATGTTGGGAACGCCTCCCCTTAATGGGCCCTACATAGCGCGATTCGAATGGGGAATCCAAAAAAATAAATATTGTGAATGTTTAATACATACTCATCAAAAGAGCAGAATGCCTCATGAGGGGAGTCATAATTAGTCCTGGATGCACTGAATTGACAGTTATATTTGCTCCCTCTTCCTGTATTTGATGATATGAAATAATTATACTGTCTAATATCGAACAATTTAAACTTTTAGATGAGACAGTTCACAGATAGTCTAATGAACATCGAGTTTAGTTAATTACCTGTAAACGGCGCGAAAGTTCGTTGGCATGTAATATGTTTGCTAATTTGGATTGAGCATATGCTAGTTTGTTTTGATAACTAGTTTTAAAAAAAAAAACACAATAGATAGTAAGTGAATATATTATTAATAGGTTAGTATCTGTGTTGCTCTGACTCTTCAAAAATCGTGCAGGTGTGTATCAGATCCTCTTAAAAGTAGTCTTTTTTGGTGAATTTTGATACTGGAACGACAACATTTTTGTAGAGTCTGAGCAACGTAGGACGGTTATATACCTGTTTTTCTTGTTGATCTTTTGAAATCTTATTCCTCCTTTGTAAGGGCAAATGTGAGCTACTGATGATAAGTTCACAATTCTACCCTCAACACCACTAGATTTTGATGTTTCCTTCATTTTGTCTAGTAGAAGATTAGTCAAGTAGAAATGACCTGAAAAATCCATAAAAAATGAGTTTTCTTAGAGGTTTGAGAACTACGATAACGTTTATAAAAGTCTTTCATTTTCTTCTCTTCGATAGAATTTTGAGTTTTTTCATATTCTTCTTCTCATGATCGATTCAACCTCTGATGAATAATGAGCATAACAACCCTATTGTTCAGGAGTGTGATAAGCTATTTGAGACATTACTATTTTACTATGTTCAACTCTACGTACGTACACTTCTATCTATAAAGTAACAGAGTTTAGACAGAGTATATATATACCTAGATGATTTGTCGCGAATTGCATCTCAACGCCGTCTTCTGAGAGTTGAAATGGACAGAACATAATACCTGCATTGTTTCTGTTTTTTTTTTTATTTGCGAAAGTCTCATTAGACAAATATGTTCTGTTTTTTTCCAAAACTAAGAACTCAATTATAATCGCGAACAAAGAGATGTAGCAAATTACATTAAGATGTTGAGAGGAAGATCAAGTGCTTTGAAATTATCAGCAAATGACTTGACAGATCTAATTGAGCTCAAGTCAAGCTTCTCAACATCGATACGAGCATTTTTGTTGTTCTTGAGAATGGATTGTTTAGCCTCATTCGCGACCTCCATATTACGTGCTGCAATAATAACATGAACATTCCTCATTGCTAAAACTCTTGATGTTTCCAAACCAATGCCACTCGCGCCTCCTGTTTAAACGAATATCAAAGTATGATAGAAGAATTTGGATGGAACAACGTCTTTCGTGGACATAGAAGAATTTGGATGGAACAACGTCTTTCGTGGGCAATGTGGATGAGATTGTAAAGAAGTTCGTCATGAGTAAAACAAGTCAACAACAGCATATCCAGTGAGGTTCAGTCTCGAGTAAAATGTAAAAATAACATATAACATAATGTTTGGACAATGTGGATGAGATTATAAAGAAGATCGTCATGAGTACAACAAGTGAACAACAACATATCCAGTGAAGTTCAGTCTCGATTGAAAGGTAAAAATAGCACATAACATAATGTTTGGACAATGTGGATGAGGATTATAAATAAGATCGTCATGAGTACAACAAGTCAACAACAACATATCCAGTGAGGTTCAGTCTCGAGTAAAATGTAAAAGTAACACATAACATAATGTTTGGACAATGTGGATGAGATTATAAAGAAGATCGTCATTAGTACAACAAGTCAACAACAACATATCCAGTAAGGTTCAGTCTCGAGTAAAATGTAAAAGTAACACATAACATAATGTTTGGACAATGTGGATGAGATTATAAAGAAGATGTCATGAGTACAACAAGTCAACAACAACATATCCAGTGAGGTTCAGTCTCAAGTAAAATGTAAAAATAACACATAACATAATGTTTGGACAATGTGGATGAGATTATAAAGAAGATCGTCGTGAGTACAACAAGTCAACAACAACATATCCAGTGAGGTTCAGTCTCGAGTAAAATGTAAAAATAACACATAACTAATGTTTGGACTTATAAAGAAGATCGTCATGAGTAAAACAAGTCAACAACAACATATCCACTGAGGTTCAGTCTCGAGTAAAATGTAAAAATAACACATAACATAATGTTTGGACAATGCGGATGAGATTATAAAGAAGATCGTCATGAGTACAACAAGTCAACAACTGTGAGGTCCATCCCCATGTGCCAAACTTTGAATAACTTTGTGCCAATTTCAAAGTTTGGTAGAGTTGGTAATCTATAAAGAAGAAAAACTTGTTTTGTGCCAATTTCAAAGTTTGGTAGAGTAGGTAAGCTATGAAGAAGAAAAAAAATGTTTTCTTCTATAGCACATTTGGAAGGTAGTGTATTTGTTCTCTATAAAAGGGAGGAGAATTCTTCATTCTAAGTACACCAAAAAAGAATTACAAAGGAGAGAAAAGAAGAGTGAGGCATCACAGAAGAAAATAATCTGTGAGGAAAAATAGAGAGTGTGAGCTATATTGTAGTGAGGTGGAAAAATCAAAAGAGTGTTATTTCTTTTGAATGTGTAGTGGTCTTTGGAGTTTTACTCAGACATACAAGTGTAAAATCCTTACTATAGTGATATTCGTTGCTCCTCTCGAGTCGTGGTTTTTCCCTTATTTAGAAGGGTTTCCACGTAAAATCTTGGTGTCATTATTTCTCTTTTATTCTCGTTGTTTAACCGCATTGTTGTGTTCCGCATTTGTTGCCTTTATTACCGCAAATATTATTTCTGTTACGGATTTATTCCCAACAACAACAACATATCCAGTGAAGTTCAGTCTCGATTAAAAGGTAAAAATAACACATAACATAATGTTTGTTGATAAAAACTATGGTGTTTAATTACCTTCTGAGATTGTATTTCTTGATGTAATTATTCACTTTTCTGCTGAAAGTGTAAATCTTTATTTTCTTAGATTCTATGTTCATATTCCTCATACAACAGAAAATGTAATTTTTTGTGAATTATTGTTCAAAGAGTTGGTTCGTTAAAAGTTTTAGCGATCCTTAATGTAATAATATTTACTCAATAGTTTGTAAATATATTTACAGCAATAAATATTACTGCTAAAAGAAAAATATAGTAGAGGACAAAAAGTTAAATAATATTTTCTTATGAATATATTAAATCTTGAATATTCTTAACGAAATTTTTAATTTCGACACTACTAGATGTATTCATTAATAAATAAAATGAATTCAAGATTTAATCAAATACATATATTATTTTCCCAATTTTTTAATTATCAAAAGAAAAATCTAAAATTCCAGCTAAAACCCTTTTTTGTATCTATTTTATGCTTGCTATTAGATACTATTTAATATCTAATATATTATTCAAAAATTAATATAATAATATATCTTTATTATTTATTATTTCTTAAGATATATTAGAGGACAAAAAATTAAAAAACTATTAAATTAAAAACATCACAAAGTACTTTGAGAATCTGTCTAGACAAATTTTAAGACTGCTGAGTTCCAACACATGGGGAATTTTGTTTGGCCCCTCAAATTAAAGTCTCCAATTTTTTATTTAATTGCAAGGAAAATTGAAAATAAAAAAAAATAATAACAAGAAAATTCTAATATAAATATTCAATTTAAGTTGGCTGTAGGTGAACTAATTAAGTGTAGCGTTAATAGAACTTGCATCCAAACACGGCCTTATTTATTAGTACTAAATTAACATGCATACGTCAATATATTATTATGAGTTCAAATACATTATTTGATATTATCTAATAAATACAGTAACCTACGTTGGGGGGCAACCATTTTTTCTAAGAGAATTCAAAATACGAAAAAATAAATTCGTGTTTAACAAATAAATTTTAAAAATATTTTTGAGCAATTATTACTTATTAGCGTCTAGACAAGCTTTTTAAAAGTGTTTGGGGAGGAAACTAATTTTCTTGAAAAAAATTAATACTTTTTTAGAAAAATAAACACGTTTAACCTTCTAAAAGCGCTTGACCAACACATTAAGTCAAAATCAAAATCAAATCAACCAAATACGAGGGAATGAAAATATCCCAGTCCATGAATGTGTATGCTCTAGTCCAAAAAAAGGCGATCGATTAACAAAAAAATCACACATAAATACAGATGAATTCTTTATAAATCTCGAACAATCTTCCTTCCTTTAAGTTAATTCAAGAACCTAATTTGACACATAAATCACACCGTTACGAATTATCCAACCCTTTCCTTTACTAATAAACCTAATATAAGTACAAAATACTTCTTACACCGAACTGTATCATTTTTTAACAGTATATAAATCTCGAACAATCTTCCTCCCTTTAAGTTAAGTAAAAAACTAATTTGACACATAAATCACACCGTTACGAATTATCCAACCCTTCTCTTTACTAATAAAGATAATATAAGTACGAAATACTTCTTTTACCGAACTGTATCATTTTTTAACAATATATGAATCTCGAGCAATCTTCCTCTCTTTAAGTTAAGTAAAAATCTAATTTAGCACATAAATTACACCCTTTGGAATTATCCAACCATTCCCTTTACTAATAAACCTAATATAAGTACGAAATACTTTATGCATTGAACTGTATCCTTTTTTATCAGTGTATATAACTTAAAAACGATAGTATATAGGTAAAAACCTGTGACTATGGCTGTGAGATTAGAACCATCAATGCCATGAGTAACTTCCTCAGCAGTAGAAGCTGATCCAAAACCACTTGGACCTGGTTTTCCTGTTATTGACCTCAACATATTTCAAAAATAAAAATTTAACACAAAAAAAAAAAAAATTCAAAGAAAGGAAAAAATTTAGAGTAGAAGAGAGACAAGCAAAAGCAAATTTTGTTCAAAATATATATTTAGAGATGTAATGAATCTTTTTTGTGTGTGTGGTGGTGTGGGGGGGAGGGAGGGGGGGAGGGGAACATATATAGATAAATATCATATACAGTGTTATTTTAACATCAACACGGATCGTGATGTAGTAATAATTGAAATATTTTATCGTTAGCTAGAGGTTTCAAGTTTGATTCTTAGGTATGGAGATAATCATGTTGGAAGCGTCACCCAGCAAAAAGGCCCTACAGTGCGTGATCGGTGGCGGAGACATCTTATAACAAAATTATATTATTTAGGGAAAAAAATCTGAAATATATTCGAATTTTGATCGAAATTGTTGCTACGACACCAAATTTTGAAAAAAGACCTTTCTTTCTCTTCACTATTGAATAGTGTATTTTAAAGGTATATATGTGTTCATGTGAAGATAAAAAAAATATTGCATAATTATAAATAGTAATATGTTCACATAGGCACATATATATCTTTAAAATACAAGATTAAATAGTTCAAGGGGGTAAAAGGTCCTCCATAAATTTGGTATCGCAACAGTAAAATTGTATTTTTTTCAGACCCTTTTCCCTATTATTTATATATGGTCAATATAATTTTTATTAGGTATATACAGTAGATGTTGAACCTCTTCGGGTACTTCATCTGTCTATTTCCTCAGATTTTAAACTCCTTTATTGAAAATCTTAATTTCATCACTATGCACGATTCAGATTTAGTCAAGGCACACTCGGAAGATATGAGGGAAAACCAAAACAAGTGTTTTTTATTGTTAAATTTTTAATTTTTTTATAATTCTTTTTTTTAAAAAAAAAAGTAGTTGATGGTAGTGAATTGGGATGTAGAAAAGACATTCAAATTTAATGTGTAAGTCGGTGACTGCCTCTAATTATTTTCACCAACCTCTCAACTGTTTTCTTTGCTTTTGGGTTCATATAAATAAGATTATAATTTTATTTATAATAATTATAATTTAACATGATTTTTTAGGAATATAGTTTTGGGGGTCAAAAGGTAGGGTTTTTTTTTGTAATACATATCTTGACAATGTTTGAATTAAATGATAATGATTAATTAAAGAACTCAAAGAAAAATTATTTTCTTAATTTTATCAAAATAAAAGTTACAAATTAAACTAGAAAGTAAAAATAAAAATAATTAATTATTATAAAGACAAACACTTAATTACGATCTATAGTGTAAAACATTAATTAATATCTTTCGTAAAAAAATTATAATATCACAAGTATCCCCTCAATATATGCCCGAAATTCCAGAGACACACTTATACTATACTAAGGTCCTATTACCACTGAACTTATTTTAGAAGTAATTTTTTGCCCCTTTTTTATCTACGTGGCACTAGCTTAATAAAAAAAAGTCAATCAATGTTGGGCCCACAAGATAACGCCACGTAGACAGAAAAAGGATAGAAAACTATTAATAAAATAAGTTCAGAGAGGTAATAAAATCTTAGCATAATATAGGTTGAAAGATTACTCGTGTATTATCCCTTTTATTAACTATAAAATGGTCCATATTAATAGCAAACATCTCACCAATGCCATTTTCAACATAGTCATTTTCATGCGATGATTGTTTCCTAATTTATATATATATCCTTTTTTTACCCATCCTGAAAAAGATTAGGATGGATCGTAATTTTATTAATAAAATAATATGAATTACTCCATATATGTATCATCATATAGTATCATAAATGAGATGAAGTTTTATTATAAGTCGGGTCGGATTAGTTTAAATCTAACCTAATCAATTTAATAAAAAACTGGCTCAACACTAAAAATGTATAGGCTTAATGGGACCCAGAAAAGGGGGTTTGAGCCAGACACAAGGTTAGTTCTGATAGGCCAACACCCTAATGAATTTGGCCTGAGCCAACTCGAAACTGATAAAGGCTCTCTTTTATGGAGCCAGGCCAAATCTCCTCCCCCCCCCACCCCCACCCCACCCCCCAAACTCACCCATTAGAGGCATAGCTATATTCATTCTAGAGTGTTCAACTGGACATTTTTCGTCAGAAAATTATATTATATATATATATATATATATGTCAAATTCTACATTTAAAATATTCTAATGAAGAAGTTTTGAGTTTGAACCTCAAATAGCATAATATTTTTTATTTTATTTTGACAGTTACATACCATTATTTTCGAACATTACTAATAATATTTCTGACTCCATCATCACTGTCAACAAACATGTCCCATTGACACCCTAACTTTATGGTGCTCATTATAAATTATAAAACATATATGTATGGGCAAATTAAATGTAATTTTCTTCTGAAATGTAATAAATATACAGTTATGGCTAAGCAATAAATGAAAAAACATAAACTTATGGGTTCAAGTTATTAATATGTATTCTTTCTATTTTAATTTTTGTGTCTTACTTTATTATAAAGAAAAAACTTTCCACCGTCTTCAAATAATTATCTTATCTTTCATCACATACCTAGAAAATAATAATATGAGGATTTTTTTTAAAATTTCAATAATGAAATCATAATTTAAATTTGAAGTCGAATTTTGTTTAGATTTTATTAATAAACACTTATTTTAAATCAAAATTTAAAAACTTCAAATTCTATGACCAAACACCTAGTTAAATCAAATACTTTTGACATCCCATTCACTTTGTAAAACAAGCTAATTAAATATCCTTAAATTTGAAACTTCATAATCAATTATCAAAATAATTGTTTTATAACTATAATTATTTTTACCCCACATAAAGTGAGTAATAAATATTGGGCTTTTGGTGATAAAGGAACTGATTTTATATATTATATCTATAAGTACTACTAGCATTATTGTAACACAAATTTGGCAAAATGGGCAGCATCTATAAATGTTATGTAAATTATTACACCACTTTTCAATAAATTAAAAAAAAAAAAAAACTATCATATATATCATGTTTATTGAAATAAATTTTTGACAATAGAAGCTAGCCAGTATTAAATTCTAATTTCCAAATCTATCAATATGCACATGCTTTGTAATATTAGTCACATGAAATTATAACCAAAATGTAGTAATCTATGAACCACCATCTAAGGTCATTACTTTTTAACCGAGGGTCGATCGAAGATAATTTTTTTATTTTTACGAAGTAGACGTAAGATTTGTATATATTATATATTTTTTTAAATCTGACTATTTATTTTATAGTAGTCTTTTCATTTATATGTACATCCACGTTATGCCTTTTTTTTTTAAGATTTCATTTTATGAAATTATACTGAGTATATTATTATTTTTAAAAGAATTATTACATGAGGGGTAGTGGAAAGGAGACGGTGGTGGAGATTACAAAATGGAATTAAATTCTCAGCAACAAAGTAAAAGTTCGTATCATATTATAACTATATATTAACGTTCCAAATATTTGTTATTATCTTCTATTTTTTCCTAATTTTAAGTAGGTGACCAATTTAAATCTATTCATATAATTGTGTGCCTAATAATATATAGGGGAGGCAAGTAAAGTTTATTTCTAGGATAATTTTGTTGAAAAATCAACAATTTGAATTTTTATTATATGGATATTCAAACGAGGAAATAATACTCTTATAGGATAGTGACGTAAAAGAACGACTTTAATAGGATTCAGTATTGTTATTAAAGGTTATTAATGGTTATAGTAAAAAATATAATTATGAAGCTAATAGGATCAGAAGACGTACGACATCAAGGACTTTTTTCAATATCTTAATTACTAGACTAAATGTTTAACTTATGTAAAGAGATGTCAATGTATATATATATATGTTAGTGAAAAAACTTACAATATAGTAAAATTGCAATATTACAACTGAAAATAAAATGAAGAAATTAATCTCTTCAGGCTGAGGCGCGGATATCTCGCTCTCTTTAAGGAGATTCAAGCCCACTGCAGCAAATGTTTTCACCGGTCCAGCAGTAGTACTCTTTGACTTGTCCCCTCCAGGATACAACAGCCTTCACAAAGTATAACTCAACAACTCTGGACAAGAGTTGAGTCCAAAGCTCCACAAAAAAGAACACCTCCCTTCAACTAATAAGAACTCTCTTTTAGACTAACTCTTCCACTCTTTGTTTTCTCTTATGAATTGTGTGTTTCAAACCAAATGAAGACCACCACTATTTATACTACAAGAAGTCTTCCTAGCAATGAATAGGAAGATAATGGAGGTAGTAAATAGTGAAGATAATGGCCTTAGGAGTTACATAGGTTACAATGGGAGTTACATAGGTTACATAAGTTACAATGGGAGTTACATATGTTACATATGTTACAAAGGGAGTTACATATGTTACATAGGTTACAAAAGGAGTAATGGAGGTATTAAGAATGAAATAAAGTGATGGACAACCAATGCTAATGGATGATGTAGAAGTCATCCATTCAAATGTTCATTCTTATAACTCCAAAATAAAGCAATTTAATATTTTAAATATTAATATTAAAATGCTAATAACCTAACAATCCCCCACTCATTTTAATATTTAGATAAGAGAGTATATCAGTTGAAGGAAGACTACTATGCATAATGAAGGTGTGCTCTGCATTGAACCTCCACTTAGTGAAACAGTAACTTTTACTCCAGAGTCGTACTGGTCTCAGACTTGAACTATGACTGCTTAAGAGAAATAAAATATCACTGCTCACACATAATAATCAAGGTGTTGACATGAGCTTTAACAGCCAGCACGTTATGGCCATGTGCTATCCCGGTTTCATGAGTGCATTTGAGAATAAGCCCCATTCTCATAGGAAGCGACCTACTTCCACACATCACATAGGTGAAATCTGTCGAGAGTGCTCCTGTAAGATTAACACTCCACCCATACGGACTACAGATATTCATTAAGAGTTTTATCAACTCAACCTTCACAAACTACAGGAAATAATGCACTCACATCATAGGGAGGGAAAAAAAAATAGTGCATTTTTTCACAACAAGTCATCATATGATTAGTTTTTCCCTTTGAACCTGGTTATAGGATCTCTAGTCCCCAGGTTGGGTTTCCTCATATATGACTCAAGGATTTGTAGGCTTCAATCCCATCCCCCTCGATGTGCTCCAGACCTTTTCTCTTGTTAAGGCCTTTGTAAGAGGATCTGCAAGATTATCACAAGATTTGACATAATCAACATTAATGGTACCATTTGTCAAATACGATCTTACATTACTGTGTTTTCCTCCTTATAGGTCTGGATTTACCGTTGTAATAACGATTTTGAACTCTACCAATTGCAGCGGTGCTATCACAATGAATTAAAATAGGAGGAATTGGTTTTTCAAAATAAGAAATTTGAAACAATAAATCTCTTAACCAATTCGCTTCCTCACTAGCTGAAGCTAAAGCAATTAGTTCAGCCTCCATGGTAGAGTTAGCAATTATAGTTTGCTTCTTTGATCTCCAACAAACAGCACCACCACCTAAAGTAAAGACATAACCAGTTGTAGAACAGGAATCACCTGACAAAGTGTTCCAATCCGCATCACAAAAGCCTTCAAGTACAGCAGGATATTTTTTATAGAACAAACCACAATTTTTCGTTCCAATTAAATATCTCATAACTCTTGTTATAGCATGCCAATGTTCATTACCTGGCTTGCTTGTAAACCTGCCAAGTACTCCTACTGCATATGCAATATCAGGCCTAGTGCAATCAGTCACATATCTCAAACTTCCAATTATACTAGCATATTCCTTTTGATTTATTACATCATTTTCACTTTCAACAGGAAATAAGTGAACACTTGAATCAAAAGGAGTAGCAACATGCTTGCAATCATGAAAGTTATATTTTTTCAAAATTTTCTCAACATAATGTGACTGGTCAAGGAAAATCCCCTCACATGTTCTTGTTATTTTTATTCCAAGAATAAAATTTGCCTCACCAAGATCTTTCATATCAAAATGGCTTCTAAGAACATTTTTAGCTTCATCAATAACATTCATGTTAGAGCCAAAGATCAACAAATCATCAACATATAGGCAAATGATCACATGTGAATTATTCCAAGACTTATGATATATGCACTTATCACACTCATTTGTTTTAAAACCATTTTCAATCATGCAGGAATCAAACTTTTCATGCCATTGCTTTGGTGCCTGTTTCAAGCCATATAGGGATTTAGTAAGTTTACATACTTTGCTTTCTTGGCCTGCTTCAACAAAACACTCGGGTTGGTCCATATAAATTTCTTCATTTAGGTCTCCATTTAGAAAAGCAGTTTTTACATCCATTTGATGAATTTGCAAATCAAAAATTGCAGCCATAGCAACTAAAAGTCTAATGGATGTAATTCTTGTTACCGGAGAAAAAGTATCAAAAAATTCTAGGCCTTCTAGTTGTTTAAAACCTTTTGCAACTAGCCTAGCCTTGTATTTATCAATAGAACCATCCGGTTTCAACTTTTTCCTTAAGACCCATTTGCAACCAATTGTTTTACAACCCGGTGGTAAATCAACTAACTTCCAAGTTTTATTAGAAATTAGAGATTCCATTTCATCATTTACAGCCTCTTTCCAAAATATAGAATCATGTGAAGATAATACTTCTTTCAAAGTTAAAGGGTCATTTTCAATATTAAACACATAAAAATCAGGACCAAAATCTTTTTCTACTCTAGCTCTTTTACTTCTTCGTAACTCAAAATCAACAACTTCTTTATTTTTCAAAGTTGAAGTAGAAGAACTAGGCAGTGACAAAATATTTTGTTCAATCCTTTGACCCCCACTATTTTTAGTATCAAAAGGAAATTTATTTTCATGAAAAATAGCATCACCAGATTCTATTACAATATTATCTTCAAGATTAAAAAATCTATAGGCTGTACTATTTGAAGCATAACCAAGAAAAGCACAAGTAGTAACTTTCTTACCCAACTTTGTAATCTTGGGATCCATTAGCCTCACAAAGGCTAGACAACCCCAAACTCTTAGATAACTCAAACTTGGCTTGTAACCTTTCCACAATTCAAAAGGTATCAATTTAGACTTTTTATGAGGCACACGATTCAACACATAACAAGCAGTTAAGATAGCTTCACCCCAAAAATTTAAAGGTGCATGTGACTCAATTAGCATGGCATTAGTCAATTCAACTAAAGTTCTATTTTTCCTTTCTGCTACTCCATTAGACGAAGGAGAGTAAGGAGGAGTAGTTTCATGAATTATTCCCAATGATCTAACAAAAGAATTAAACTCATTTGATTCATATTCACGGCCTCTATCACTTCTAATTCTTTTTATTTTTCTTCCAAACTGATTTTCAACCTCATTGAGATAAGTTCTGAAATTTTCAAAAGCATCACTTTTATTTTTCATCAAGTAAACATATATGTAAACTTAGAAAAATCATCAATGAAAGTGATAAAATATCTTACCTCCACGAGTTAGAATTCCACCAAGTTCACAAATATCAGTATGAACTAATTCTAACAAATCAGTTTTTCTTTCAACTTGAAAATGAGGCCTTTTAGTGATCTTGGCTTTACTACAAGCCTCACACTTTTCAAAATTCTTTTTAACCATTGGGATTAATCCTAAACTACTCATGATTCCAACATAACGATCATTAATATGACACAAACGAGCATGCCAAAAATTAGTAGAAGAAAGCATATAAACAGAAGTAGAAGTTTTATTCATTTCAACATTCAACTTAAACATCCCATCACATGCATACCCCTTCCCCACAAAAATACCTTTCTTCACTATTACATATTGATCAGATTCAATAATCTGTTTAAAGCCTGCTTTATTAAGAAGAAAACTAGACATCAAATTTTTTCTCATAGAAGGAGTATAAAGTACATCTTTCAATGTTAATATCCTTCCAGAAGTAAAACACAATTCAACATCTCCCTTTCCAAGCACTTGAGTAGTGTGAGCATCACCAAGCATGATGGTTTTGGGCTCCTCAAAATGAGTATATTTTTTAAACCAGTCTTTGTCATAACAGACATGACGGTTTGCACCAGAATCAGCCCACCATCCATCAACATTCTCAACCATATTTATGTCGGTAATCACCGCCACAAAAGGTTCTTCGGTAACGTTTGCCTGAGGGTTAGGACCACGTTTCCGGAATCTGCAAAATCGAGCAATATGCCCACTCTTGCCACAAACAAAGCATGGTCCTTTTTCTTGAACTTGTTGATTTTGTGCTTGGTGATTTTCACCATTATTTTTCTTGGGAGGTCTACCATATTTTTCTTGAATTTTTTCTTCTTAGGCTTTAAAGAGGTATTTTTGTGAGTTTCAGGATTAGCATTATTCGAAGTAATTAAATTTACCTTCGATGTGATGTTGTTCTCTTCTGTTTGTAAAAGTGCATCTTGGCCTCTTGCTTCTTCTTCCATGCGGATTTTCATTATCAAGGTTTCAGAGGGGTTTCCTTTTGTTTGTGGCGCATAGTTTTTTGAAATTCCTTCCAAGAAGGTGGAAGTTTATCCACTATGCCACAAACAATAAGGTTATCTCCAATTTTAACCTCTTCGGACCTAAGCTCTCCAACAATCATGATGAAGTCTTGAGCTTGATCTACCACTGATTTGTTGTCCACCATTTGGAAACGAAAAAATCTACTAGCTGCATATTTTTTCGCTCCAGCCTCTTCGGTATCATACTTACTCTGCAATGCCTTCCAAATTTTCTTTGCACTAGAGTAAGTTCTATCATAATAATCATAAAAATTATCAGATAGACAATTTAGAATATAATACCGACACTTATAGGAATCACCATCGTACTTTTCCACTTTCTCTAGATGAGAAATAGTTTCATCATCATTCATAGTGGTGATGTCTTCTTTTTTGGATTCTTCTCGGTTAAAACGTAAGAAACATTGAGAAGACTTAAGTAGAAAAGTACTTTACCCTTCCATCTCTTGAAATGGTTACCATTGAACCGAAATGGCTTGTTAAGATCTCCCATCTTGACATCCGCGGTTTTTTCAATTGTAGCCATCTTTGAATCTCCTTAAAATTGTTAGTGAAAAAACTTACAATATAGTAAAATTGCAATATTACAACTGAAAATAAAATGAAGAAATTAATCTCTTCAGGCTGAGGCGCGGATATCTCGCTCTCTTTAAGGAGATTCAAGCCCACTGCAGCAAATGTTTTCACCGGTCCAGCAGTAGTACTCTTTGACTTGTCCCCTCCAGGATACAACAGCCTTCACAAAGTATAACTCAACAACTCTGGACAAGAGTTGAGTCCAAAGCTCCACAAAAAAGAACACCTCCCTTCAACTAATAGAACTCTCTTTTAGACTAACTCTTCCACTCTTTGTTTTCTCTTATGAATTGTGTGTTTCAAACCAAATGAAGACCACCACTATTTATACTACAAGAAGTCTTCCTAGCAATGAATAGGAAGATAATGGAGGTAGTAAATAGTGAAGATAATGGCCTTAGGAGTTACATAGGTTACAATGGGAGTTACATAGGTTACATAAGTTACAATGGGAGTTACATATGTTACATATGTTACAAAGGGAGTTACATATGTTACATAGGTTACAAAAGGAGTAATGGAGGTATTAAGAATGAAATAAAGTGATGGACAACCAATGCTAATGGATGATGTAGAAGTCATCCATTCAAATGTTCATTCTTATAACTCCAAAATAAAGCAATTTAATATTTTAAATATTAATATTAAAATGCTAATAACCTCTTGACCACCACAACAAAAACAACTTTTAGCGGCAATAAATAAACACATGAATAAAGAGTGTTAAAGCCTTTACCGGCATTAGTTAATGTCATTAGATCTAATGTCGCTAGAGCCTTTAGGGACATATACAAAGAGTGTTAATTGCCGCTGAAAGTATATATTTAGCGACAATTACTAATTAATTAATTGCTGCTAAAAATCAATTTTGATGTAGTGGACTAAAGAAGGGTACGACGTTGATGAAAGGTGTTCGTCGATATAAAAAAGATGTGTGACAAAGTCTGACGAAAAGTTCTAGGGTTTCTTGGAACTACACAAGGATGGAGGAGACTCGAAACATTTTCAAGTTTTAATGAGGTTACATGAAAGATCAATCGTTTACCACGCATATGCTTAGATAGGATAGGGGTAAAAACAATGTGTTGTCTTGATGTTCGTTCATGTGTAACAATCGTAGTATTACTTCTATAATTTATTGTCTTTCGCCTACCATTTATTGATTTTTATATCTTGATTAGTTGCATTATTTTGTTGTAATTTTTATTATATCATTGTATGTTGTTTTATTGTTATCTCTTGTTTCTTGTATATTTATTACTTTTTTTGTTTTTAAGTTAAAAATCTATAGAAAAATAATTCCCTCTATCTTTGAAATAAAGATAATATTTCTTACCTTCTAGTCCAATTTCATTAATTATTCTGCAAAACAAAAAAATAATTTTTTTAAAAAAGTACAGTTAATCATTTTATTATTTGACCCCACATATTGCATATATAAATTAAAAAAATGGAAATGAGGAAAATAATTATCAAAAAAAATTAGTACTTAAATATAAATAAATTATTAGAGAAGACATATTAATTTTAAAAAATATCTAAAACATTAATCAATATGTAATTTATTAATATTAGCTTTTTTGTTCTCCTCGATCTTTCTTAAAAATTGTCATCATTTGAGATTTAAAAATACTGATATAAAACTCTATTAAAAAGAAGATAATTTTCAAAAAAAATAATTCATAAGTATAGTTACGTTTTAAAATTTATTTTGAACTATAATAAATATACTAATTTAAGAAATATAATTTACATTTAGTAAATAATTTACTTTTGTGAAGTATAAAAAATTATCATTTTGATTAAAATTAATTAATAAGTATATTTTAGATTTTTAAAATAATTATTTATTTTGACCTATAAAAGAATATCGATAATTATTTATATTGAACTAACGAGAATAGTACATAATTTGTAAATCTGAATTGACTTTAATTTTGGTCACATATAAAATTCAGAATTAATTAGCTCAACTGTATCCCTCGAACATTACAAAATTATTAATTGATGTTGTGGTCCTAGAAAACAAACATTATATTTGAGTTACGCTTAACTCATCAGCGATCCTTTAAAGTTGTCTGCATAATTCACTTAGACGCTTCAATTAATATTAGTATCAATCGAACACTTTTACTTATATAATAATCGTTTTTATTAGACATTTTTTGATAATCAATAAAAAATGTAAAGAGTGTGTAATACACTTGCGGTGACGTAGCAAAATGACTAATCAAAAAATAACATTTGGCATTGGGCTCGAAAATTATAAAAAAACACACATTTAATATCTAAACTTTTTTTAAAAATAAATAAATAATGAAAATATCAACCTATTCTACCCCACCTTACCCTATCCCACCCGAACCCCATTTCATCTTCATCTTTTTCGCCAAAACACATTCTTTCTCAAATTACAAAATCTTATTCTTTTCAAATAACTTCAAGATTAATTTTTTTTTTCATACTAAGAGTGAAGAAGAAATAAAATTTTGTTGGTGGTTATTCAACTCTACATCGATGACAAAATGAAATTGATAGCTCCAAAATTATTTCTTTCAAATTTTTTATATCATTTTTGATAAATTTAATGACCACATATGAATTTATGTAAAAATCTTTGTTCGAAAATTGTGATAAATAAATATTGGCTAACTATTTTTATACGTAAAAATCATTTATCTTTTTTCATCTTCTTCATAGTTGTTCCTTGTTTTATGAGATTTGAAATAAATCATACGAAGACTTTCTTTCAAATCTGAATCTTTATAGTTGATTTTCATTTATCTTCATATTTAAAAGATATAATTTTTTTGTATATAAAAAAAGAAAAAAATAGTGTTGGAGCTAAAATGAAGAAAGTTTTGTAAACTAAATTATAAAGAAGATGATAGATATGGAGTGGGGTGTTTTCTTTTTTGAAAAAAGTGTAAATAAAGAAGAAAATATTTTTTAAGTTAATATAATGTCAAGTGTCAATAAAAGAAGAAAAAATGTAAACAAATAAATAAAAAAGACACTATTTTAAGTCTTTTCACGCGTTTCAGGGAAGTGCAATACACATTTTTTGTCATATCAGCATTTTGTGTCTAATAGGTACATGTTTTGAACAATTTAGGTGTTCAATAGGTACAAGTCTCAGTTGAGGTGTCTAAGTGAATTATGCGGACAACTTTAAGGGACATTATATGACTTAAGCTTTTGAGTTATTTTTATGTGTTACGATCGGTGGTGAAGTCAGTCAAAATTTGAAAAGTAAATACACAAATTAATGGAAGAGAGTTTGATATCTATAATGCATATCTAAAAAATAATTTTAATTATTATTTTTTGTTAAAGGGATTCAGAGGAACCCCTAAATATACGTAACCTCCGCGGTCACAATAATACTGAAAAATATCATTAACGTTTAATATTTATATTAAATTAAGTAATTTAATTCTAAGAGTTATAAGTTAAAAGTAAAAATACATATCACTAAAATTTAGTTATTTTGATGGTTTATTTTAATATAGTGTAGATAAAATTCTTAAACATGTATGCTTGGAATTAAGCTAGCAGGATTTTCCCTTTTATCATTAAAAAAATTATCTTCTTACATCTTTTATATAAGACTTTATTTATATATCTAACATGAATTAATTTAATAATAGTAACAAATAATATTCCTAAAATTTAAGGAAAAAATAGAAGAAGAAAAAAAGATTGGAATACTCATTATTCATGTAACTTCATTTTCATCCATCTTGGTCCAATATTATATATAGTTTCACTAATATTCAATATTTTAAACATTTTTTTTTTACTGAGATATAAATTACTAGTGAGATTCCATTTGAATTAGTTATAAAAGTTGTTGATAAGACATCAAGAGTTGAAATTGATTAAACAAATAAATAACGAAAAAGATTTAAAAATATCCTTAAATTGTTCGAAATAGCTTATATTTACCCTTAAGTTATATTACGTTTCAAAATTTATTCTTTCGTTAAATTATTGGGTCAAAAGTATCATTCTTATTAACGAAAAGTTGTTAAAAGTCACGTAAATGCCACATGAAATGAACTTGGGCCGTAGGTTTGTCCTATCCTTTGTGTGATCTGGGCTTATTGCTTTGGGCTTTCATGCTCATCTTTGTAGGAAAAAATGAAAGAAGATGAATTTGGCACTTCATGACAATTTGAACCAATAAATTGTACAAAATAGAAATAAAGTGAAAATTACGTAAAATCTCATAGTATTAAGAGCTAATTACGTCATATACTCTATTATTTTTAAAATTACAAAAATTTCTTAAGAATGATGGGATCTCGGATACATCGGGAAACGTGTGGATACATAGCTGACGGATGTATTCGAGAGGAGAGAGATGTATAAAGTATCTGAGAGGGGACATGAATGTATCCGATAGAGAATATTTTTAATGTTTTTTAAATTATAGAAAATTTTAGAGATAATGATAAAATAAGATTGTATTTAGATAATTTTTCCTTCAAAAAATGTCATGATATATAATTTCTCTCTCTCTCTCTTTCTATATATATAGATATCTTTTTTCCACCTTCAATTCATCCCTTATATATATTGTTTATACAATTTTAATATATCAAATATATGAATTATGTATAAATTCACATCTTAAACAAAATAAAAAGACATGTTAATTCGATACATGTTATTTAACAATATATAATGTTATACACCATTCAATTTGTAATATTAATAAAATATTACATTTGGATTTCAAATGAAAACAGAAAAAAAATTGTTCATGTATTAAAAAATAGGAATAATTGTATAGAATGACAAACTAATAATATAAAATAAATATAGTAGCTACCGTTTAATTTATTTGTGTTCCATAGCAAACTGTTTGTCAATCCCTCTCTCTCTCGTATTCTCGCTTGTCACTCTCCCTCTCTCGCTAGATTCCTATCGCTCGCCTCTCTCGCTTTATAAAATAGAATTTAAATTGTTTTTCTAATTGTATAAAGCGAGAGAAAATTGTATATACACATGCATATACATATATTTTTGTTTTATACACTTATAATTATACAATAAAAGTACTCCCCTGCCTAAGTCTCTTTTGCTTTCTCTCTTTCTCGTTTTATACAAATTCAAATTGTATGTAATTTCTCTCTTTCTCGTTTTATACAATTCGATTCAAATTGTATATTTTCTGCCCAAGTCTCTTTTGCCTTTATCTTTTTCTCATTTTATACAAATTCAAATTGTATATAATCGTCCTATACACTTATAGTTATACAATTCGTTTTATACAATTCGTTTTATACAATTCTCTGCACAAATCTCTTTATCTTTCTCGTTTTATACATTTTGTTTTATACAATTCTCTTCAATTGTATATGTAAAGCGAATTATATATATATATATATATATATATATATATATATATATATATATATATATATATATATATGTTTGCTACGGAGTGAAATTACGCAAATTTGCTATAACATACAAATATGATTTTTATGTTTGTTATATGTGAAAGTTGCCCTAAAATACACTTGAACTTTATGAATGTACACCTGAATAAACAAATACATGATCAAATATATCCATCTGAATACATGTCTATTTCGCACTAAATAATATATGCATAAACATATGATGCACACCTAGTAATACATTTACAACATTGCAATTGAATACACAAACAAAATATACAGAACAAATAGTGGATACATTATAATGCAATGAAGGTATTACATAATTTTTTGATTGTGATTTAAATTAAAATTAGTTGGGATGGCTCTCATAATTATCATTGAATTTCAACGGGAGAGAGTGGGGGTTGTATCTATGAGTGGAGGAGTGTGTGACAAAATTATCATAATTATACACTTTATATACATCATTGTATGTATACACCGAATGTATATAAGGTGTATAAATATTACATAATGGGTATAAATTATGCATATTTTGCGAAGGAAGGGTTAGTGAAGGAATCGAATCTAGAATTTGTAAAATAAGAATGTATTAGGTGGAAATTGATCAACGTAATAATTCAATATAAAATTAAGTGCACATTTTAACATTCTTGTAGTATGAGAAAACAAATAATATTATATTTATTGTTAAAAATATACGTAAAACATCTCAAAATATAATGATCGATCAAGGCAAGAAAATAATAAATAGAAATAAAAATCTAAGAATAAAAATATTCAATTACAACTAATACTTCAGAAATGAGGAAACAAAACACTCGATTGATTACCTAGAAACCAATTATTCTAATTTTTCAATTTTCTTTTCGTCCTATCAAGGATGATATTTTCGGGGAACTGAAAATGCGTCATATCTTGCCTAATCACCCACCCTAATACTTCTTAAACATAATTGCTATCCCTCCACAAACCCTTGACGACCAACTTCTCACGCTTCCACATCTCTTCTTTAGATGTATATAAACTATCTCAATTTTACTTTCCGCATCTTAGCCTTCACCAGGCCCATTTTTACCTCTCTTGATGAAAAATCTTCCTTAACTGATACTAGGAACCGATTAGGTAAAGGAAGAAGCATGACATGAAATAAACGACAAACAAAGTTTCAATAACGAATTACTACTCGATCCCTCTTAATAACCTCACACATTCATCGTTATATCCATATCTTTGCATACTCATCTTCCGAACATGAAATTTTTCGACTAACCAACACCGTTACCACCGAAATAATTAACCATGTTCACCATGTGCGGAAAAAAATAAAATTATTTGTATGTAAACTAAAAAGACAAAAAAAGGTCTACTTGTAATCCAGCCGATATACAACTCATCTCTTTTATGGTGTCGGCCATTTTTCTCTCTCTTTAAACCCCAATTTCTCCGGCCGATCAGTTTGTTGATCTCATTTTTCGATTCTCCGATCACTTTACAGATCCGATTTCGAGTCACTTCCGAATCGGATCCGGGTCAGATGGCGGCATCACGGAGGCTACGGGATCTTCAAGCTCAACCGGGGAACAAGATCTGTGTTGATTGTTCTCAGAAGAATCCTCAATGGGCTTCAGTTTCGTATGGAGTTTTTATGTGCTTGGAATGCTCCGGTAAGCATCGGGGACTTGGGGTACATATCTCGTTTGTCCGATCTGTTACCATGGATTCATGGTCTGAGATCCAGATCCGGAAAATGGAGCTTGGTGGTAACGAGAGTTTCAACAAATTCGTTTTACAGTATGGGATTCCGAAGGAAACTGATATTGTTACCAAATACAATACAAAAGCTGCTACTGTTTATCGTGACAGGATCCAATCCCTAGCTGAGGGGAAACCCTGGAGAGACCCGCCGGTTGTTAAGGAAGTTCTGAGGGGATCGGCTAGTAATAATGGTAGTAGACCACCGTTGAGTAGCGGTGCAAGCGGTGGTGGCAGTAGGAATGGTGGATGGGATAGTTGGGATAATAATGATGATGGAGGGTTTAGTGGTAGTAATACTAAGGATATTCGGAGGAATCAGACGGTGGGAGATTTTAGGAGTGGCGGTAGTAGTGGTGGTGCACCAGCTAGGTCGAGGTCGACTGCTGATATCTCAAAGGAGCAGTATGAGGCGTCAGCGGCGAATAAAGATAGCTTTTTTGCGAGGAAAATGGCTGAGAATGAGTCCCGGCCTGATGGGCTTCCGCCTTCTCAAGGAGGTAAGTATGTTGGGTTTGGATCAAATCCTGCCCCAATGCCTAGGAATAACATGAATCAGCAAGGAGATGTTTTTTCTGCTGTTACTCAGGTTATTTACCTTCCCTTACATTTTACATGTTGTGATTTGATTGAACTAAAGTTATATATTATACTAGTGATAGTTGAAAAGTAATCCGAGTAAGAGACATCTGATTAAAGTTAGAACTGTGAATAGTTAATGAATTTGAATTCCATAGTTGTACAAAATGTGCCAAACATTTTGAGATATATGGAAAGAGTGCCGTATGTGTTGGGACGTAGGATATATTGTGGTTATGCATGTAAGAGTGAATTGCGTGTACTAGTTCTGCTGTGTTGTTTTATGTCTACTTACTTATAGCTGATCGAGTTGTGATGTTGTATGTGTAGGGATTTGGTAGGTTATCTATGATAGCTGCAACGGCAGCACAGTCAGCTGCCAGTGTGGTTCAAGTGGGGACAAAGGAGTTGACTTCTAAGGTATTTTGATTCGACTTCTGGATTTAAAATTAATGGTTATGTAATTGTGTTCTACTTTACATAAACGTACTGTTTTTAGTTCTCGAGATATGTCTTGATTCCCTTTTTTGGGTCAAGCAAGCCTCTCTTGCCACTAGCCAGCTCTACTTTATAAGGTGCTCTGTGTCTAACTTTCTCTATATCAATTTCGGTGGCCATACTTGTTCTTGTCGTCTAGTTTGTGACAATACTTCGTAATTAGACTTTACTAAGAAAAGGACATCCTTGTGTTCTTCCCATACTATCTTATTTGGTACTAATTGCTGTTTTTGGAAGCTATCTATCATCTGCAGAAATAGGATCATTTCCTCCATTTCCCTATCATTTCATTCGTTTATAAAGTCAACTTAATGACTGAGATCTGAATAATTATGATTAAGACTTTCATTAAGTGCAAACAAATGAAGCTCCAGTATATTTATTAGGTAACGTCTTGAAAGTGGGGAAGTATACCAAGGGCACTAGAGAAATATGGGGACTTATGCAAAGATCTCTGGTTGATGTGACCGTTGATAGAAGAAGAGTAGAAAATGGAGTAAATAAGTTATCCAAAATGGACAATAGGATATCCATGTAGTTAGACAATCTGCATCGACTCAACCCTAACACCAGCCAACAAAAAATTTATGCAAAGAGCTCTGGTTGATGTAACTGTTGTTAGGAGAAGAGTAGAAAATGGAGTAAATAAGTTTTCCAAAATGGACAACGGGATATCCATGTAGTTAGACGACCTGCATGGACTCAAACCTAACACCAGCCAACAAAATTTGTATGGCCAATAAAGCCATAGTTAGACAATCTTTATGTTGGCTGTAGTTAGCTTGTAATGATCAATCTGCACAATTCAAGTCCGTACACACTACAATCAGCCACCTTTATTCAGGCTTTTGAGCCGATTAGCTTTGTGAAGCTCAAATATGTGAACATATAATTACTTAATTAGTTAGGTCGTTGTAAGTGAATATTCACTAGGATTTTCTTTAATTTTAAAGGTTGCAGAGCGAGGTATCAGATATTTAATTCTATACAGTGACCATGTAAATTGTTTACTCTGTTTATTAGTTCTAGGGCTGAAGACAAACTACCTCTCACAGAGATTTACGCAGTCTTCTGCTATTTCATGTAAACTGGGTTAGTGCTGTTTTCTATATCATCTGAACAGAGATTTAGGGAAGTATATAAATGATTATCTTGGGTGCTATATCATAAACAGTGTCCTTGCATCTGCAGTTCACCAATATTTCTCTGCTATACCATTGTTACACACCTTATGTGGTGCTTATGAAAATATGTAAACATCTGATACCTGTATGGATCAAGTTCAACCCTTTAAATATGCAATATTCCTTTTTTGTTCTGTTTATTTTCCATAATTGTCTGGGAGAATGGTACACTTGCATGTGTGAAAGAAGGGCACACTTGCATGGAATTACTTAGACCAATGTGGTCCCTGTAGTTCCTACGATATATATCTATAGGAGAAAAGAGTTGCTGTTTGATGGATATAATACCATTCACTATCTCATGTTTTAACTGAAGCGGAGTTTACTTCTATTCTGCTAGAAATATATTATTTGGTGTATATGGCCATTCTCTCAGTTGTTGGAGTCTATAAAGTTTACCCTGTATTCCATAGGCATGAGAATTGCCGTTGAATGAATCAATTGGCTATTCTCGTCTGAGCTGGAATTCTCTCTCTCTCTGAAGTTGTTTATGTGATTGTAAAAGTCTGCTCTTCAGTTTTATTTATTTATATTTGCTCTTTTTTCAATTTTTTATCAATCATATAGTCTACATTTCATCTCTGGTGTGTTGTTTACAAAATGGAGCAGTGTAGTTAAATGATAGTTGAGATGTGTGTGCCAATCCTATTCTTTCAGGTAAAAGAAGGTGGATATGATACCAAGGTTAATGAAACTGTCAACGTTGTCACAGCAAAAACAAGTGAGATTGGACAAAAGAGTTGGGGTATCATGAAAGGAGTCTTGGCCATGGCTTCACAGAAGGTAGAGGAATATACCAAGGAAAGTCCAGCCTGGAAGAATGATAGCTGGCAACGAGGTGAAAGTGAAAAGAATGGCTATTATCAAGACTTTAATCAGGATTCTAAAGGATGGAATGCTTCTGGAGGAGCCCAGTCTTCTGGAAGGAATGTTAATTCTGTCAGCTCTGGGTCGTGGGATGATTGGGACAATGAAGACAAAAGCAAAGTAAATCCTCCAAAGGCAGCAGCAGCACCCAACAACAAGAACGATGACTGGGCTGGATGGGATGACGGTCAGGATGATGGATTCGACAATCACTACCAGAGTGCATCCAACAATAATCATGCTGCTGTTCATGCTGGAAAATCAGATTCCAAATGGACCGATGGAGGTTTCCTCTGACGGCAGTAAATGTTATAACTTCCTTAGTTATTTTTTTCTTTCGAGATTCAATTTTCTCCATGTCTTATTGGAAAAAAAAGGAATTGTCTGTCTGAATATAGTTGATATTTGTACCATTGCCAGCAGCAGGTTGTGTTAATCGCTCCTCCTGTTAAAGAACAAAGAGCCTAAAGCACAAACAGAATCAGACTCTTGTTGAAGACCATTATTCGGGGCTAAAAAACGTTTAGGTTACATTTTGGATTTGTAAAGACCATTTTTGTTTCTGTTTGTTCTATATATTGGAGATTCTTGATTATTATGTCTGGTTTCTGTGTGTTTGCATATGGAAATATGAAAGATGTTGGATAAATGGTTTTGGCAGCTTAACATCTTCATCTGGCTCATGAATTGTGTGTTTACAGGGTTTGATGTGTTTAGGCTTTTGTAGCCATCTATGTCATTCTGTGCGATTTGATTTTATGAACATTATTACATATTTTTTGTGGCGTTAAGGTTTTCTCGGAATCATAATGTAATTTTTAGATGAGATAATCACGGACTTATTTATTCATTCTACACATACAGATGAGACACATTGATAAGTAAAATTAACTACTATTCTTCAAGTTCAACTGCTAGAACTAACACCAAAACAACATCATATCAAACAGAGTCTGCATGTACACACGCCTTTATCCCTTTTCTTCGTAAGATAGAGAAGTTATTTTCGATAGATTCTGACTTGAGAAAACAACTTACACTAATTCGATAATACCTTGTTATTATATCAAATGATTTACACAATATCCTTATCAATGAAGTTACTAGCCACTTTTGAGTTCCCAAACTTAGCTTGTTGTTGATGTTGAATGACTAGAACAGAACTTTTTATCCCTTTGTCTGATGAAGCCAATAAATTAGCCAATGGCCCTAATTCTGAATTATTCAATTGTTGCTCATCAAGTAATTTAGCCATTATGCCTTGTGGAAACTTATTTTTGTTATTCCCTATTATCATAAGTTCAAATTCTCCACTTTTTCCAATTTCCAACACTTTATTCACCAAATTATTTGCTTCTTTCTCAACATACACAATTTGTTTACCCCACTTCATCTTGAATTCTGCAATAGTAGAATCATCCAAAGTCCTGTTTGGAACAAAAACACACATATACAATTTCGATAAATAATTTATTCGACTGTTAGAATCAAACGTTTATACCATCATGACAAAAGGCAATAGCTGATATCATGGACACAACTTTATTTCTTAACTAGGTTCACCAAATAAGTGTCATGCATGTTCAATCATGACTACGACTAGGGTCAACTCAGCCCTCTCGTGGACCTTGCCATCGGTAGGTCATACCAAAAAGTTGTAGTTGATAGCATGGGCACAACTATGTTTCTTAATAGGGTCACCAAATAAGTGTCATGCAAGTTCAATCATGACTACGACTAGGGTCAACTCAGCCTTCTCGTGGACCTTGCCATCGGTAGGTCATACCAAAAAGCTATAGCTGATAGCATGGACACAACTATGTTTCTTAATTAGGGTCACCAAGCAAGTGTCATGTTCGATCATAACTATGACTAGGGTCAACCCAGCCCTCTCGTAAACCTTGCCATCGGTAGGTCATACCAAAAAGCTATAGTTGATAGCATGGACACAACTATGTTTCTTAAATAGGGTCACCAATCAAGTGTCGTGTTTAATCATGACTACGACTAGGGTCAACCCAGTCCTCTCGCGTACTTTGTCATAGGCAAGATAATTGACGTTATCCGACACTAATAGACAAATGCATATATAGAAGAGTTGATTTTTACCTTTCAACTTCATCAAAGTTAGTACTTCCATGATGAATGAATCTTACTAAGTAACCCTAATAGCAGGATGTTCAACCATTCTACTACCAATTTCCAAAGCTTTACTACAATCAGCTCCACCAAAAAACACAATGCAAATTCTCATCCCATTATCAACCAATTGTAATCCACGATCAACCACCACCGCCACCGAGCACCGCGCTTGACTCATCACTCTCTCGTTCGCCATCCTCCATCCGTGCCCTACATGACGGATGTCATATTTAGCTCATGAAATATAATTTAGATTTAAATTTAACATATATCTATCGAATAGTATCATTTTGATATGGTCCAAATTAGTCATTTAATGTTCGAGCCAATTTAGGCGCACTAACATATTACCCTACAATTAACCATAAAGTTAACATATAATCAAAACATAAAAAAATAGAATTTTTTTTATTGTGTTTTATTTGTTTAATGTAATCGTGATATAAATAATAGAAAAAAAAAAGAACTTATATTGTTTGATTTGACTCAACTCATTTGTTAGTTTGACTATCTTTTAACATGCTTATTAAATATAATTCAATCGACTCATTTGACACTCTTATGATCTTACCTGCATGAATCTCCACTTCTTCGTTCCCTTCCATTTGCCAGTATTTATCAAACGGCAAAATAATCAATTCGACTCGTTTTTTCTCCGCAACATGAATAATATCTTCATGCAAATCCGATAAACCGAGATAGCCATTGTGGGTCGGACCATGACCTTTCCTAGCGTGCTATACGCCTCGAACGCTGCACCCACTTGATCGGTCGCGTCATCTCGGAAAAGCACTCGGCCGATGAACGGAAAACCGTTCTTTCGGGCACGTTGGACCATCGATATAGATGAAAGCCGGTCGGTGAATTCCACGAGTCTCATCACGTAGAGTTTTGTGATTGAGGCGTAGTTATTGTTATTTTTGTAAGACCTTAGTGACTCGATGAGGTTAATGAGTGCACGTGCATCCCTCGGGCCACGTAAGCACGCTAGGATTCGAAGATTGTTTTGTTTTTTTGTCTTTTTTTGTGGTTTTTCGATTTGAGGATGTTGTGTTGATGATGGTTTATGAATAGCCATTACTATAGGAGTTGTAATGAAGGTTGTAAAAAGTGCCATGATTACCAATATTGCAAACGTCTCATCGTCCAAAACCTAAAAATAAAAAAACTTAGTTGTAATATATATATATAATTGTCAATAATATAATTGAACGGTTAAATATATTAAAAGTATAACATAATACATCCATAACATAATTTTTTTAATTTTTGAAGATTCATAACATAAAAATAAAGTTAAACCTAGCTTGGATCCATATCTCTCCCTAAAATACTAGCTCATGAAGCGAGACTGCTCGAAACCATATAAAAAGATCAAATCATCACTCCTAAACAATCTATGCGAGAAATTTAACAATTATATACATATATATTACGTTTTATTATTATTAGTCAATACTTTTAAAAATGAATGACATTCTTCTACCTCAACAATTTTTTGCCCTTGACGGTATTTACTCTTATCACTATAGAAAAACTCGCTACATGTCTAAAACGTACATAAGTATAACAGTTCTTTTTATATGTGCCATAAAAGTTTCTTTGCTTCTTTCAATTCTATATCTGGTCAAACAACATCGTATAATAAATCGGAACACATAAAATTAAAAAAAAAAAACTAACCTTTTTTTCCTTGCCAATATTTAGAACAATTAGCTCCACCAACCCTTTTGTATTCATCAAAACTCCAAGTGCTAAAGCTTCCCTCATTGGCATTGAACACAACATTATTCCCACAATAAAAGTCCCAAAAACTTTGCCTACACAAGCTGTGGACACAACAAGAACCACAAGTCCCCAAGCCCTAAAACTATGAATTTGTGAAATATTTGTTTTAATACCACTTGATGCAAAATAAAGTGGTAATAATAATCCAGACACAAAATCTTCAATTCTCAAAATCAATTTCTCTGAAAAATCCCCATTTTTTGGAATAACTAATCCAAAAATAAAACCTCCAAATATTGCATGTATACCAATAAAATCAGTCATAAAACCAAATAACATAACTCCAACTAGGGTTAAACATAGGTAACTTTCTTCAACAATATTGTTGTTACCATTTGATGATTTTTTTGCCACCAAAATCATAATTGGCCTAATAATTAGGAACATAAAAATCACAAATCCAATTCCACTTAGAAAAACCCATAGTGAAATTAAAGGACTATGATGAACTCCTCCTCCTCTTGCTAGAGCAACAGCAAGAGCAAGTAAAATCCATGCAGCAACATCATTGAATGCAGCTGCTGCCATAGCCATTTCACCGATTTGTGTAGTCAGTAACCTGTCGAGACATAATATAATTAAAAGTCCTGACATGAACGATGGTCTTAGATAATTCAAATATGACCTCACAGACACACAGTAACGTATGCAGGATTTTTTTTTGTAAGCATATGTAACAATATTAATATCATAGGAATAAAGGACAATTCAAATATAGTAACAAATTAAAACTATATCCTTCGCGAGTTTTTGAAATTAGGGTTTTCCAATTTTGCCCTCCAAACCTAATTAATCATGTAGGAGTTTCGAGCATACATGTTATGATAATTTTCACTAAGAGAAGTCAGAATATAAAAAAAACAAACCACATAGAAAAATAATAATATAGTATTATACAAATAAAAAAGTAGTCTATCGATCGATCTGCACAATATAATTTTCTAGGCTCCACCACAACATATATGTGACATCTTTTTTTGGACATATATAGATCTAGGTTAACCCCTAAGGTCGAAACCACCTTTATATAGAGAGCGTGTGTATCACTACAACAAAAATAACTTTTAGCGGCATTAAATATTGACAGTGCTAAAGTCTTTGACGGCATTAGTTAACTGTCATTAGAATCAATGTCGCTAAAGGCTTTAAGGACATATACACAGAGTGACAATTGCTGCTAAAAATACATATTTAGCGGCAACTAAGAATTAAATGCAGCTAATGGTCATTTTTGTTGTAGTGTATGCTGACTTTATCAACTTGAGCTTTCAGATAAGATGATCTTATAATTGAACAAACCTTAATTCCGCGAGGATTCGAGCAAGAACAGGAAAGGCAGTGATTGAAAGTGAAACACCAATGAACAAGAAAAATTCTCCATATCCAACACTATCAATCCCTTTGATTATTTTTCTTAGAACAAAAGCAACTCCAATGCTAAAGAAAAAAGGCAATGAAATTCCAGCAAATGCTATTCCAATTGCTTTTTTTCCACTTTTATGTATGGTGTTTAAGTCCAATTCAAGGCCAACAAGAAATAAGAAAAATAATAACCCAATGTTTGATACACATTCAAGAATTGGAGTACTCCATGATGGAAATATCCAATTTGTGAATGTTTTGTTCCTCCCAAATGCTGATGGCCCAAGCATAATCCCTGCCTGAATAATACAAAAAAAATAATATTATGTCACATAGATCAATATATAAGATTATACAACATTATACATGAAGAAATCAAAGCATTTTATATCATGTATAAACCTTGTATAAAAATGTAGAGGAAAATGACAAATATATCCTCGAACTATTGTAAATGGTACGGCTCCGTCATACTTTTGAGACATTGGTGCTCCTGCCGTTTAAAAAACTAGAGCATATATACCCTTTATTCTAACACGTGTTATAATCTTAAACATTTATCAACGGATAAGATTGTTCCACGTGTCCCTATTTAGTCTTCCGTCAGAGTGAAGGAGATATATGCTCGAGTTTTTGGACCGAGGGGGCACCAATGTCCAAAAGTATAACAAAGGGTATCTGCATACTATTTACGATAGTTCGGAGGTATATTTGTTTTTTTTTAAAAAAATGTATAATAGTGTACGAAAGGTGCTTATACACAAATATGAGCTATAAACCGGGTAAAAAAATCTTGAAGTCACTTAGCCGTATACTATACAAAGGGAAAGGCGTAGGTACGAAGTTACGTCAGCTGTGGATAAAAGATGAGTTACGTGCCGTAAATATTTTCTCCTAGTAGACAAATCCCACTTGAAAAATGTGAATTCAGAATTTAAACTTGACGTATTAAGCATTTTAATGTTTTTTTCACACATATATATCCATGCTACGCAACCATATGACGAGGGACGATTGTGAAAATGTTTGATTACACAAAAAAAATGATGTGAGACCATAGTACATAACTTTTCTTAAAATAAAACGAAATAAATATATACTTGACAGTGTATAAAACTTACGAGGATCTCCGCGACGACTTTAGGTTGGTGGAGGGGCTTGAGAAGGAAAGCAAGTAATCGACTAAGGAACACAACTAATGTTGTTTGAATAATTAATAATGGAAAAGCATAGTGTAAAGTATTTTCTCCTTGCCATATTCCATCTGATGATATTTTTATGGAATTAGTTACATTAAAACCCATGATTAATTATTATTCTTCAAAAATAACCTTATTTTTTTGAACTATATAATACACAATGTGTTATGTGTATCTTCCTAAGTTCAAGTCTTTGGTTATATTGAAAAAAACTAAGCCATAGAAAGGGGTATTTATAGTGGAGAGGAAGACCCCGGTTTCATGGATTCAGTATTTTCAACGTGAAGTATAAATTTGAAAAAATTACATAAATTGATACATTTTAATAAATAATTACTGATTTTAGCAATATTTTTTATTTATTACCATTTATAGCAATACTATGTTAAATCTGTCATATGTATTAAAAGTGAATTATGTATGCAATAGATATGGATTATATATGAATTATAATTGTTTTTTAGATATATTATGTTTGTTTCGTAAAAATTTGACACATTGTATTATAAGTAAATTAAAATGTGTGATAAATGAATTATTTATCATTAAAATTTGTATTATATATGAATAAAAAATTATTCTTTATAATATAAATTAAACTTGTATTATAAATGAATTAAAAGTGATCAAGTGAAAAAGAAATATTATTGCTATAAATGGTAAATATTTTGTTATTATAGTATATTTATGTAAGTTTTCCTATAAATTTATATATAATAATTTTATTGAAATTGTAACAAGATTTAAATACATAATTTTAAAAATATAATAGGTTCAATATTTTTTTAATTTAGTATCTGATATCCGTATTAGAGCTCTACTAATTTGAATTCGCGCCGCATACGGCCTCAAGTGCTCCATACCAAAAAAAAATTCATGCTAAAGATTCGAATTCGAAATCTCTGATTAAGAGACGAGCGACCTAATAAGTTCAATATTAAGAATTCAAAGATTAAATTCATAGAATTTAAATCGGTCCTCGACCATACTAGAAGAATCTAATTATTATTTTCATTGGGTGGGTTTTTTGTACGATGCAATATACTGAAATATATATTTAGTGGTATATCATTGTCACATTAGTTATAATTTATCTAATAAATTATAATTTAAGGATTTAAATGACCAGTTATTAATGTAATTTATTATCGGATCATTGTAAAACATTTTTTATTTGTAGCTTTAAATTCATCATAAGCTAAATTAGCATAGAAATGCTATATAAGTATATAAAAAAATATTTTTTTCTAAAATTTTCATTATTATTCATTAAATATTGGATTTAAAAAAAGAAAAAAAAGGTAAGGTGTTTTCGGATAATCATATGCAAGTTTCATTGTCATGTCACTTCTTTTTAGTTAAATAAATTAATATTAAAATGAGATAACATAATTATTTATTTTACTGTATTACAATAGTATTTTTATGAATTGTGCTGTAATTTGACAAATTTAGTGGTATTTAATTGTTACACGTGTTGTACAAAATTGGTTACTACAGTCTTTTAAATTTATATGTCATTATTCGAATTTTGAGAATGAAATAATTTAATTTTAATTACAAATTCGAATATGAAAATTTAAAATTTTAATTTAATTTTAACTTTAAATTCGAACTTGAAATTTTTAAATTTTTTGAAATTAAATTTAAAATTATGTAAAAAATATTATGAATTAAAACATATACAAGACAAAATAAGTATTTATTTATTTATTTATTTCTAAAGAAATTTGACACAACAGAAAAAATGATGAAATATTTGATCCACTATGTTAGTGGAAGGTCGTAAGTAAGAAATTAATGATTGAACAATTTAAGCGGTTAAGTAAATTTATATATATTTAATTACTTATCGTAGCTATAGTTTATTATAATTATTATTCGCGATTAACATTATATGTTAATTATGTGGGCTGACTTCGAGTTTATATAATTAGTCATGTTTGTTTATGTATAACTCGTCAAAATATATAAATGTTTATGTATGATATACAATTATCTAATCCGATATACATATAGAATTCACATCTCTCACACTCTATGTCCTTCTCGCTCGCATCTCTCCTCCATCTCCCAATCTTGCTTGACATATATACAAATGTATATGCATAATATATAATTATCTAACCGATATATATATATATATATATATATATATATATATAATATATATATATATATATATATATATATATACACACACACCACATACAATTTACCTCTCTCCCACTCTCTGCCCAATCTAGCTCACTTCTCTCCCCATCTCGCTCACCTCTCCCTCTCCCAATATCGCTTGCCATATGTGCAACTATATATATATATATATATATATATATACACACACACACAGTTTACCTCTCTTCCATTCTTTCCTCTCTCGCTCGCCTCTCTCCTCTCTATAACGTATAACTACGAATTGTAGTTATCAACTATAGCTATGGAGAATAATAAAACTCTTTTGAGTGGTTATATGTGAAAGTTCCTCATTTAAAAACAACAACTAATAATAAAACTCTGTATTAAATTAAAACAATTAGTATTTATTTATTTGTGGACCAAATTTGATTTACATGTTTCATTATAATGATTAAAATTGTAGAAAATTGCATCACTTATGAATTTATAATCTGTACTTGTTGAACATTAAATAGTGGATGAATGTGACTACACTAAATATAAATTATTTATTTTCTTCCACACACACACAAAAATAAAAAGTAGTAGCAAATTTTTGTGGATAGTTTTTGACTTTTTTTTAATATTTCTGTATCTCAAAAAAGTTCATGAAAGATTTGAAAATTGAATCAAATTGAAGAAAAAAATCAATATTTTTTTTAAAAATTAATTAATTTAATTTCTTAACAAGTTAAATAAATTCAAATCGAATCACGAACCCCTCCCCAACTAAATCCATACATAGAGAAAAGTAATTTTTTTTTTGTTTTGAGAATTTTTATCAACCACAAAAAATTACAAAGTGGAAAATAAATGTAATGATTTCTCTATATTGTCCTTTCATTTTCAAATAGTAAATTACTCAATTTTTTTTCTTTTTTCTTTTTATAGTGGACATGCTTGGAAGATGAAATCATCAAGAAAAAAAAACAATTAATAATTGCTTTATTTATACAATATTTCTTCTAAAAATTAACAAATATAAGCAAAAAGAAGTTTTATTTATTTCTCTTCACTTGGAAAAAAACCATATAATGTACTCAAAAGACAAGAAATCCAGGATGTGGGGAACCGATTATTTTTTTTTAAAGAAAATAAAAATAATAATTCTTATAAGAAATATTTTATATTGTTTTTTAAAATGCAGAATATAAATTATCTAGATTTTTCTTAATTCAGTTTAATATAGTGATCAACGAAAATCATGATAGATATAATAACACCTAGAGTTATTTAATGGGAAAATTGTATATAATAGCAAACTAATAACCTAAATTAAATGGAATAGCTAGGGTTTGATTTAATTGTGCTCCATAGCAAACGTTGGCAAAAATTTGCCAGGTGTCTCTCTCCCAGAAGTCTCGCTCGCCACTCTCCCATTCTCGCCTCTCTCGCTTTATACACAGAAGTGTATAATTTCTGTTTCTGTTTTGTATAAAGCGAGAGAAAATTGTATATACACATGCAAAAATGTATATCTTCGTGTTATACACTTAATTATATAAATTACAAACATTTTACTTCAAATATTGAAGAGAAAAAGGCCAAAGAATTATACAATTGTGAATTATATAATTGCAGTGAAATATAATTTTTTCTAGCTTTATACAACAAAAGTGTATATATTGTGTTTCTGTTTTTGTATAAAGCGAGAAAAACATATATCTTCTTGCTATACACTTGTAATTATGCAATATACATACATTTTAATTTGATTCAACTGTATGCAAAGCTAATTATACAATTGCAGCGAAATAGGCCAGCAAATTATACAATTTAGGCCAGCGAATTATACACTTGTATATGTATAGCGAATTATACAGTTTTTATGTTTGCTATGGAGCGCAATTATGCAAAGTTTGCTATAGCATACAAATATGATTTTTTTTTTTGCTATATGTGAAAGTTGCCTCTATTTAATACACAATTAGATAAAGAATTAAGGTCTCATTTGCTTCAAATTCTTTATTGTTAGGAGGGTAAAAAATGGATGAAATATTCAAAACCTTTAAATATTAAAGGTTTAATTTGCTTAAACTTTGTTGGCAAAGTTATTCAATATTTGTACTGACGGAAGGTAAAAATCAAATTTAGATTTGGTTAAACTTGGTTGATACATAAAATTAGTCGGTGTATAGTCTATCGAATATTTTTGTATTGATGGACCATAACAATCTTGCTAGGAGAGCCTATACGCAAGGAGGTAACAATCAATCATCCACTCTCGAGATTCATATTGATCGATGGATTTTTTTTTAAAAAAAAGTAAAAAAAAATGGTATTCACACAGGAAGACAACACATGACCATGACATAACAATAACATACCAACTGTAGTAGAGATCAAGGGTGAGCTTACCCCTACTTCGTGAAGACAGAGAAACTATTTCTGATACACCAGACATCGTATACCATGATGCATTTGAAAAGTCCGAGAGAGTGACTTTACCCCTACTTTGTGAAGACGGAGAAACTATTTCTGATACATAACTTTACCCCTACTTTGTGAAGACGGAGAAACTATTTCTGATACACAATACACCATGATGGGTTTTGAAAGTTATTTGCTTTCAGATATACCAAGATTTAGTCCAAGTGAGCCTATATATTAACATAACTAGCTGCATAAATGAGTTAAACATCATAGCTTGCAAGCTGTTCTAAGAAACAAAAAGAAATATCTGTCTAGTAAACATGCATCCAAAAATGGCATTAGTAAACTGTAGAGCCTTTACACATTTTTGTACAAATGTGCCACTGTTGCTTATGCCTCCCCTTCAAGTTCCTGAACAAAACATTGACAGAGAGAGTTAAGCGAGAAAATCCGCAACTTTGATTATGAAAGGGAAACTAAATAAAAGTAAACAAGTGCACAAACAAAGCGGGGTCTTGGAAGAGTAGAGTGTATACAAACCTTACCTTCTACCTTTGAGAAAGTAGAGAGATTGTTTCTGAAATACTCTCGGCTGAACAAACAGTGAAACAGAGGCAATAACGGAAACTAAATAAAAGTAGAAGTTTTTTCGCCTTTTAGTTTATGTTCAGAAACTGATTTTCTTCTAATTTTGCTTATATGCATCACGACGAACCATACAGAGAGGACTAATAAGGAATCTTGTCAAGAGTTGTGGAGTACTAATAATAAGTTCAGTTCTTTGAAATCAAATACAACCCTCATGAGGTCTTTCGCTTTATTTGTTGCTCTGTCTTTTATTAGCAATGATAAACATCCACTTAGAACAGAAACATAACCAGAGAACATGTATAAAAGATGTACAGAGTTTATCAACTTGCTGGTTAACAAATATCGAAGTTACTCTGAATCCTTCCAAAAAGTATCAACATAGACTCCAACTTCATCAAAAGCGAAAAGCACAAAAAAGCTCCAAAATCCTTTGGGCTTTAAGCGCAAATAAACCATGGCATCACAAACTTTTTTGTTTTCATGCCGGAGAGTTCTTAACAATATTTATGTTGTGAAAGAGTACGAAAAAAAATATTTTCTTTCCTTTATTTGATCAGATTAAAAAGAAACTCGACTTTTACTGACTAAAGGTGCAAATGGAGAAAAAAATATAAATAGATGTGTAATCCAAGATTAATAATGACAAGCATGAATAATAAATATATGGACAAAGAAATTGAAAATACATTATGATGAAGTAAAATATCAATTTTTTAGTGTCGCATCTTCAAGATTGCACTCATTAGCAAAGAAAAGTATGTCTTAAAGCCTTGACGACACTGAAGCGCCTATAAAGTGAGGCGAAGCGCTCTACATGTTTTCTGCCTCGCTTCAGGGCCTAAGTGTGCTTTTAAAGCGCCTTTGACAACAATTATGACTCTTAGGTTGTTTTGTGAAGATCGCCTGATTCAAAGATGTTAACAATGAATACTTAACATACCTTTACATTTCCACTAGACGATAGGAGCTTTAACTTTCATCTGCGTTGCCGTCTCTTTTTTGATGGTTCAGATCTACACACTGCCAAAGCCATAAACATCCAATAAATTACATAAGCAACAGGCATGAAAAGTACAACTGTGAGAATAGCAAAGGAAAGATGTATTTCAAAAGTAAATTATAGGTTGGGGAGCTAGACGAAAATTTCTTCCCTCCTCACTCAAGCAAAATTCTTGATATGAATCATCTCATAAGGAAAATAAAGAGATCGTGCAGCACCTCTAGATAGATAATCCAGATTCGGGTCGCCTTGTTTAACTTCTGTAACACTCTGATCCTGAAACATATATAAGGGTAGTTATAAGAAGATGGACCAATTTTGAGATACATATCTCCTTAATAAGATCAAATGAGCATACGCCTGAAAGGAGATACACAAATAAAAACCCTAAGTATTCCTCCATACACCGGAGCTTAACATATTCCAAAGCCTAAAAGTTGATAAATCTGCTTCAAATTAGGCATAGAATCAAGTTGCTTAGAATGAAAGATGCATATGACATGAGATGCCTGTAATGAAAAGAATCTGTAGCACCTTAAAGTGCATGAGATTAGATGATAGCCCAAGATTCATGGCTGAGTTATATAAAGGTATATACAAAATCTGATGACAAACCGCATCATAAACTGCTCTTTGATTGCGCCAAAATGCCATCGGAGGAAGTAGCACTCTCCCTACAGAAATACAAATGCAGGCAAAGTTTTTACATTATATATACATAATCATAAGCAAAATTATTTTCTCTGAGAACCCTAGAAATAGTTAGGTCTGATGACCAATGCACCTGATCTAGATCTGTTAAAACTCAAAGGTTCAGGAGAGACAAGTCGAACTGCCTCTTTCCCTTGCTGAGGACTTCCCTAAGTAAACAAAGGAAAAATAAAAAACTTAAAAATAATCAAACATATAACCAAAAATAGGGTGTGGAATTTGTTTCAAACAATGATGATCAAGAAGTATAAAAGGACACATTAAGCATTGGAAGTAGCTATCAAGTTCACACTGTTCCCAGGTATCAGTTGTTCAATTCGATTAACCAATTATAAAAGCAAGGGAACAAGAAAAGAGATACAATAATACAAACTTGACCATAAAACATAGAAATAAACAGCTAAATGAGGAACAGCCTAGAGAAAATAGGAGTATCAGATCTCTTTTGGGACTAAGACACCCACCCCCGCCCAGAAAACAAGATGGAATTGCTTGGATTGTGTTCACACAAGCAGATATCATCACTGTTTTTAATAGCTTTCTTCTCGTGTTTAAACTTCATACCAGCTCCATATTAACTTACCTAGAAATCTCATACTAAAAAAACTTGTTGCAAATTTAAAAAAAAATATTAGTTTGAGAAACACCTAGAACCATGGTTGCTGGTGGGATAGGAATCCCTATACAGAGAGAGGGTACGAGCTAATCTTTGACTTGAGGGAAAGCTGGCCAAAAGCATAGAGCGTGCATGCTACACTCAGGTATCTCATGGAATTAGTCAAGGTGCGCACAAGCTGGCCCACACACCACGGTTATCAAAAAAAATCCGACAATCCTGAGGATTATAAAGGCTCAACATCTGTCAAGCTTCTAAAACACTATTTTATTTTAGAACCTGTTAAAAATGTAAACGGGAAGTGCACTTTCATGTCACAAGAATGCATAATGTAAAATTAAGATAACTTTTCTATGAGCGCCTACTTACATATGACAATCTTCTTTTTGCATTTTCCGTGCTTGAACTTTTAAAGTGAGTTGTTCGATTAACATCTGCAGTTTGCTCCTTTGCAATGCTTGTAGAACTGTTTGTAGAATTAAGCATGTCCAGTGACCTCATTGCTGTTTTTGTCTTCTTTTGTACAATAACTTCACTTGCAACTTCTCCATCATTCTGATTGTCCCTCATCAAATTGTCTTCTACTTCATAGTCTTTTCTCCCATTATGATCTTTTCTGCCATTATGATCCTGTATTGTTTGCTCCTTTCCACTGCTTGTAGAAGTGTTTGTAGAATTAAGCTTGTCTGATGACCTCATTGCTCTTTTTGTCTTCTTTTGCACAATAACTTCACTTGCAACTTCTCCATCTTTCTGATTGACCCTCATCAAGTTGTCTTCTACTTCACAGGCTTTTATCCCATTATGATCTAGTATTGTTTGCTCCTTTGCAATGCCTGTAGAAGTGTGTGTAGAATTAAGCTTGTCCGATGACCTTGTTTCTCTTTTTTTCTTCTTTTGCACAATAACTTCACTTGCAACTTCACCATCATTCTGACTGTCCTTCATCAAATCGTCTTCTACTTCATAGTCTTTTATCTCATTATGATGCAGTACTGTTTGCTCCTTTGAAATGCTTGTAGAATTTTTTGTAAAATTAAGCTTGTCCGATGACCTTGTTGCTCTTTTCGTCTTCTTCTGTAAAATAACTTCATTTGCAAATTCTCCATCATTCTGATTGTCCCTCATCAAATTGTCTTCTAGTTCATAGTCTTTTATCACATTATGATGCAGTATTCTTTGCTCCTTTGCAATGCTTGTAGAAGTTTTTGTAGAATTAAGCTTGACCGATGACCTCGTTGCTCTTTTTTCCTTCTTTTGCAAAATAACTTCACTTGCAACTTCACCATCATACTGACTGTCCCTAATCAAATTGTCTTCTACTTCATAAACTTTTATCCCATTATGATCCAGTATTGTTTGCTCCTTTGAAATGCTTGTAGAAGTGTTTGTAGAATTAAGCTTGTCCGGTGACCTTGTTGCTCTTTCTGTCTTCTTTTTCACAATAACTTGACTTGCAACTTCACCATCATTCTGACTGTCCCTCATCAAATTGTCTTCTACTTCATAGTCTTTTATCCCATGATGATCAAGTACTGTTTGCTCCTCTGCAATGCTTGTAGAAGTGTTTGTAAAATTAAGCTTGTCCGATGACCTGGTTGCTCTTTTTGTCTTAGTTTGTACAATAACTTCACTTGCAACTTCTCCATCATTCTGATTGTCCCTCATCAAATTGTCTACTAGTTCATAGTCTTTTATCACATTATGATGCAGTATTTTTTGCTCCTTTGCAATGCTTGTAGAAGTTTTTGTAGAATTAAGCTTGACCGATGACCTCGTTGCTCTTTTTTCCTTCTTTTGCAAAATAACTTCACTTGCAACTTCACCATCATACTGACTGTCCCTAATCAAATTGTCTTCTACTTCATAAACTTTTATCCCATTATGATCCAGTATTGTTTGCTCCTTTGAAATGCTTGTAGAAGTGTTTGTAGAATTAAGCTTGTCCGGTGACCTTGTTGCTCTTTTCGTCTTCTTCTGTAAAATAACTTCATTTGCAAATTCTCCATCATTCTGATTGTCCCTCATCAAATTGTCTTCTACTTCATAGTCTTTTATCCCATGATGATCCAGTACTGTTTGCTCCTCTGCAATGCTTGTAGAAGTGTTTGTAAAATTAAGCTTGTCCGATGACCTGGTTGCTCTTTTTGTCTTAGTTTGTACAATAACTTCACTTGCAACTTCTCCATCATTCTGATTGTCCCTCATCAAATTGTCTACTACTTCATAATCTTTTCTTCCAATATGATCCTGAATTGTTTCACCGGTAGTCTCTACATAATCATTTTGATCTAAGTTCTTTAGATCTTTAACCTCTGCAGGTTGCAGAGAAAGTATAAGCAGACCACAACAAAAACTTTCAGACGTACAAATAGGTTCATAGAGTGAACTTACTTTCTGAGCACCCGGATGGTTTTTCAAAACCAAGGGCATCGCTTGCAGAAGCCTTACCTTTAGAATCTCTTCCTAAGAATTTCTCATTGAACGTCTCCCATTGAGGAGGAAAACCAAAAAGAAACTGTTCAATCACCTGCGAAGACAGAACCACTGACAAGAATTCAAAGGACCGCCAATTGCCAATTATAATTATCGAAAATCTCTTTTTTCTTTTCTTTGTTACGGTAACATAATTGTCTGAATGCCATTGGTCAGCATATGATGATTGCTAAAACTTCATCAAACAAAGAAATCCCTGAATTCTATCCCCAAGTGTAAAAAACTGCACCAAGTCCTTAGAAGTACTTTTTTCCGGATTTTTTCCAGGAGAGATGATAAGGAAAAATAAACTACTATCACTTTCTTATATTGAGACATTGTCTATGTTGGGACTCCTAGAACCTTTTTATTATTATTATTGTTGAAGGTAGTATATCAATTTCAGCAATAAGTAAATGCTGGGACGTATTTACAACAAGAGGCTACATTACGTATTGTGTAATAAGCTCAGACAGACAATTATAGCACCAATATCATTTGCAATAGCCATGTTATACCAAAAAAACAAGATATACATCTGTATTTAATGCTAATAAACTACAAATAATCGGGACTCCTAGAATCATTTGAGACACATCTATGAATGATGATGATAATTCATCCATCATTCACAATTATTGGGAATTTCTGTACAGAAAACAATTTTTTGTCCAGATAATGCTATTTGATTCCTGATAAATCAAACTCATTGACACCCTAAAATAGTTGATCTAACCTTTACAACAAACTAAAAATAATTCTACTATAATGAAATACCTATTTAAGCTTTGCTACTTTTCTAACCAAGTCTGATGGAAGTGTTCTCTGTCAACTCAAGAAAAAAAAAACAGAAGACACGCCAAGTTACGGGAAAAAATATTTTCGGAAGGACACACCTTCTCCCTTCCAATTTTTTATTTTCTACCAATCAATAAAGGCCTTCTGATGAATCATAGTTTAATAAAATGTAGTATAGTAGAGGAGGTTAGCATCGAGAAGCCTTGTAAATATGCTACAACAGTAGAGTACGTATACTGAATTAGCTACTCAAAAGACTTAGCTTTTGATGGAGTACGTCTACTGAAGTTGCTCTACGCAATAGCTTGTCTTTCTCTCTATCTTCTTCTATACTTCCTAACCTATCAGTAATTACTTCTATATTCTATTATCATTGTGCAGTACCAGCATAAGAACCTAAACAAGTACGTTCTTTCTGCTATTATTTTATTCCTTTTCATTTTAAAGTCAAGAGAAACCACAGATCCTTACTGCAATTAGATAGAGCGTCCATCTTTGTGATGGTAGTCTAATCAAACAATACGATTCATTGGATAACACAAAACAAAATAATCTATTTTGTAGCAAAAAAGAGGAGGATTTTATTAAATTCTCATTTTGCAATCAACAAAAAGATTTCATGGGCAAACAGCATGCATACCTCAGATGGAAAACCATTTTCCTCTGAACGACTTCTATTTATGAAGCCTTTGAGGACAACACTTATCCCATCAATGGTCTCAAGATTAAAAACATCATATATCTTATGAATTGGTGCAGAAGTGAATCCTCGCAGAGCTTGACCCCTACAGAAATATAGTAGAGTGATTAAAACAAAAGGATCTGAGTGCAAAATGCCACTTACTGAGTCAGCTATAATAAAAAAACTACAGAAAAGCTATGTCTTTGTTGGGTTCTTTAATTATAATGAGGTCTGAAGTTGAAAAACTACGGCTTCTTCAACCAAATATAAACATGTACTGCTTCTATAACTTACTTGGCCTCATCATCCTTTTACTTCAGATGCCTTTTACTTCTTTAATACGACTGCCAATTTGCCTACTTTAACAGTAACCTAGGTCCAAGGTGACCAAGAAACTTGCATGACCACATAGTAAATCCGAAATCAAAAACCCCAAATACCTAAAAACAACTATAAGCTAGCGTTTGACCATAGATTTCGGGAGTATATTTTGGAAATTTATCTATTTGACTGCTAAATTTCATCAGATTCTTCAAATCTTTTCGAGTACCCAAAAACTTAAGCTTTTTCCAAGTAAAATGTATATCCAAACACAACTTCAAATCTTCAAAATCACAACTTTACAACAACAACATACCCAATAAAATCCCACAAATGGGGTCTAGGAAAAAAAAAATCACAACTTCAAAAACTAAAATTCTCAATGCTTCAACTACAAAATCTATGGCCAAATGGGAGCTTAAAAGTTGCAACAAAACTTTGAAAGCAATTAAAAAAAAAAGGAAGAGAAAGTTTACTCTCGAGAAGTGCGCCCAGCAACGGCAAGGGTTCTTCCTTGAGAATCTCTTTCAGCCCTAATAAGCCACCAATCTTTCAAACTGACCTGTTTTTTTTTCGTCAAAAAACTCAAAATTCAGTGATAATAAACTAGAATCAATTTTTAGGGATTGCTACGAAAAGACACACTCACTGTTGGCTGAAAACAAGATTTCGATGAATTGCTGCTTTTGGGTTCCTTCTTCTCGTCAACCCTTTGAGTTTGACAAGTTGAAGGAGAAGCCATTGCCACTCTCCTTCTTCTTCTTGCGCGGGAATGTCACTCTCTCTTCCTTTGTCACTCCAATTCCCAACAACCCCTTTTGGTGTTCCTTTTGGTGCTATTTTAGATACATTGTGAATATTCGAAAGGGCAAAAGTGGAATTTTTAAAATTATTGTCTTTTTTAATTTTAAACTTATTTTTGTTTTCAAATTAAATTTTTTTTGTTTTTTTGACTCCGAATTCATATACCGTATTCGAATATAATTTACATGTATTTATAAATATACAGTATTTCTGGCTCGTCTCTCTCGTTATGTATTTATATTTCAGTATCAAATATCCACGTATATAGTACTCCCTTCGTTTAAAAAATAATAACTTTATTTTCTTTTTAATCTGTTTAAAAAAAGAATGACCGTTTTTTTTTTTACAACAATTATACTTTAACTTTTCATGTGACGTATTTAAGACCACAGATTAAAGGGTATATTGATATATTTGACATAATCTTAAATTAGAATTATAAGATTAAAAAATTCTTTTTTTTTTTTAAACTCTGTTCCGACTCAAACTAGGTCAATCTTTTTGAAATAGAGAAATTATCAAAAGATATATGTTTAGTTGTTGACCTTGCATTTGATTAGAAATTATTAATTTGTGAAATGATATATTATTAATTATTTCATACTATAGGAATGTTTGTGCAATTAAATAATTTTACCCTTTTTATTAGCTATTAGATTAACAGAAAATTCATTTGAATTTTAAATGAAAAGGATCTGAAAAATATTTTAACTTTGGTTAAAAGATTATTGTTACGATATTAAATTTTATGGAGAACCTTTTATCCCTAAACTATTTAATAGTATATTTTAAAAGTATGTATGTGCCTACATGGACATATTTCTATTTATAATTATTCAATATTTTTTTATGTCCACGTGGACACATATATCATTAAAATACACTATTAAATAGTGCAAAAATAAAAGATTCTTTTCAAAATTTGAAATCGCAACAATAATTTCGATCAAAATCCGAATATATTGCAAACTTTTTCCCAATTTTGAAGACTAACAGAAAATATTGGTCTTTTGATTATGTCACTGGTCACTTGTCAAATGCAGGAAGAGGGAGAATAAAAGAGTTAAAAACTTATTGAGTGAAAGAACTAGCATAATATAACACATCTTATTAATTCATTTTCGAAAACATCCTGCGTTCACACAATGTCCAACAAAAGGAAAGCATTTTCATTAGAGAGGTTGTTTCCGAAAGACAAACAAGAAGGGCACACTTTAACCCCCGCAGATGACAACATAGACATGTATAGACCAAAAAGCTGATATGAAGTCATGAAACTATTGAAATTCACACATCTTTAAAACTAAAGCAATAGAAAATTTCCTCATTCACTTATTTGGTGCTGTGCTTTTTCTCCTCTGTGGATGTGTCTGTGGCATGGAGAGTATGTAACTGCAACCTCTGAAATCGCATCGTTGAGTTTCGCAGTAGAAGTTTTTGGTTGGGATTATTCATATTGAACCCCAGCCACCACCTCCTGGGGTAAGAATCTGAAGTATTTCCCCAGCCTGTACCTGAATTGTGTTTTTACCACCAACATATACCTTCCTTTTATCTTTGGTGATGAGGAAATTAGCACCGCGAGCTCCATTTGCTCCACCCATAAGCCCCCTTGGGGCATGCACGCGTCTTTCTGAAAGGATACTGACGATGACTGGCCGCTTGAATTCTATCTCCCTGATAATGCCATCACCTCCTTTATGTTGTCCAGCACCACCACTATTCTCTCTTATTCCAAACTTATGCAATATAACTGGGTATCTTTGCTCAAAGATCTCTGGATCTGTCATGCGAGTGTTGGTCATATGGCACTGGACTGCACTCGTCCCATCCCATGTAGGTCCAGCCCCACTTCCGCCTCCAATTGTTTCGTAGTAACCAAAAGTGTCATCACCAAAGGTTAGATTATTCATGCAACCCTGTGAACAAGCACAAGCTTGGAATGCAGTGAGAACGACATCGGTGACCCTTTGTGATGTAAGAACATTACCACCCACCACAGCAGCCTTGTCACTCGGAGAGAGAAATGAACCAGGAGGTATATATATCTTTACAGGAGCCAAGCAACCTTGATTGAGAGGAATATCAACATTCACTAAACAGCGTACACAGTAAATAACTGCAGCAGCTGTTACTGCTTCTGGAGCGTTCCAATTACCATAAACCTCTGTGCTGGTCCCGGAGAAATCAAAAAATGCTTCACCCTTCCGAGAATCTATTGTAAGCTTTAAGTGTATGGAAGACCCGTCATCCATGTAATCTTCCTCTTCGATAGTCACTAAATCTCCCTCTCCAGACCTTTTTGATTCGGAGGAAACTCTCCCAGCAACAGATTTAAGCATTTCTCTCACTGCTTCTTCAGCATTAGCCTGCACATGGTTCATGTATGCCTGTACAGTTTCCAGACCGTATTGCTCAATAAGCTCATTAATAAGAGTAATTCCTCTCTGATTTGCAGCTACTTGTGCGTGAAGGTCAGATAAATTATCCTGAAGCCTGCGCGATCCTGGAATCTTATGAGTTGATTCTTCAGAACTGGGGTGACAAAGAAGCTTGGTGATTCCTTCTTCCTGAAAAATGCCCTTCTCAACAAGCTTGAATGTTTTTATTGCTGCTCCTTCCTCCCATATGAACTTTGAGAAAGGTGGCATACTTCCAGGAGTAATACCTCCAATCTCTGCATGATGCCCTCTACTTGCGACAAAGAATATCAATCTACCTTTGTTAAAAACAGGTGTAATAACAGTTATATCAGGCAAGTGGCTACCACCAGCAGAAGGATGATTGGTGACTAAAACATCTCCCTCATTTAGTTTATCACCCCAATACTTCAGTTGCCATCGAACGGTGCTCGACATAGCCCCCAAATGAACAGGAACATGGGGTGCATTTGCCACAAGCCCGCCATCAGGGCCAAAAAGTGCACAAGAAAAGTCTAGACGCTCTTTAATATTTGTTGATATAGAAGTCCTCTGCAAGGTGCGCCCCATCTGTTCAGCTATTCCCATAAACCGGTTGTTGAAAATTGACAGCTGTACAACATCTGCAACTTTTTCATCTACCTTCGCCGTACTGGAAGTCGACTCTATCTCTATTTTAATGTTACCATATTTAGTAACAATGGCCTTGCAGTTAGGTTCAACAATGACAGTACTATTTCCATTCATGATAATTGCTGGGCCAGGAATAACATGCCCATATGCCAAATTTTCAAGCTTGAACAAAGGAGTGTCATTCCATCCACTCTCAAAGTATACCTTGTAATGACTTTCAATTTTAGGGGCACCAGGGGCAGAATCTAGGGCTCGAGGCTTCAATATGTTAGTGACTCCAACACCGCGAACCCTAACATCACATATAACTATACTCCTGTTTTGAAGTTTAAATCCATATTCCCGTTGGAACAACTTGACAAATTCAGCAGCATAATCACCTCCTGATCCATCGTCATTGATTGGTCTCTTTACCATGATTGCGGTGTCTGTTCCCTCGTACCTTAAGTTTAAGTATGTTTCACTGGTGATACTTGCTTCTCCGAACCCTTGCTCATGCAGCTTTGACTTCACCTGCTTCAGCAAGATAGTTTCTCTGCGACAGGCTTCAATCACAGATTCAGGACCATAAACAGCTGAATATGGCTCTTGTGCCTCTTCTACCACATCAGCTAACCCCATACCATATGCACTTAAGATCCCACATAACCTGTGAATAAGAACCTCCTTCATTCCAAGTGATCTAGCAATGGCACAGGAATGTTGAGGACCTGCACCTCCAAAGCAAGCAAGCGCATGGTTGCTTGTTTCATGTCCCTTCATTTCCGTCAACTGTCGTATTGGACGACACATGGTCTCATTGGCAACATTCACAAAGCCTTGTGCAATCTCCTCAACTGTCATGTCCCTCGCAGATGAATCCTGGCTCTTTCTGTAGGAATTGATTTGCCTTGCAAGTTTTTCAAACTCTTCCCTGGTAGCATCAATATCTAATGGCTGGTCTTCATTGGGACCAAAAATGGAAGGGAAAAATTCAGGAATGACATAACCTAAAATAAGATTTGCATCTGTAACTGCTAGCTGCCCTCCTTTCCGGTAACAAACTGGTCCTGGATGTGCACCCACGGAATCTGGTCCCACCCGGAAAGAACCAAACTGAAATTTTAACTTTGATCCACCACCAGCAGCGACTGTGTTTACATCGAGCTGAGGTGCTTGAATTATTGCACCAGCAACCTGGGTTTCTATAACTTGTTCATAGCTACCAGCATATCGGCTAACATCAGTGGAGGTACCACCCATGTCAAAACCGATTAGGGCCTTGTCTGTTTCAATCCCGAAGAGTGTCTGAGAGTAACCAACTACACCACCAGCAGGACCTGACAAAATTGCTTTGTGGCCAGAAAATCTATTTTCTGGTGCAAGCCCTCCATCCGACTGCATGAATAAAACATTCAACTTCCCTTGTCCTTCATCAAATTTGGACATAAAACCTGACAAGTATTCTTTAATAACGGGAGTCAAATATGCATCTACACTCGCTGTAAAACCTCGAGGAACAGCTCGAACCATAGGAGTTAAAGCAGATGATATAGATACATGCCGGAAGCCCAAACTAAGCGCTAACTTTTCCAGAAGTATCTCATGATCTGGGTAAGTATAAGAGTGAAGCAAGACCACAGCTAAGCAACTAATACCCTTTCGCAGCAAAGCATTCAGTAACGGTTTCAGAGCTTCCTCATCAAGTGGCTTTACAACCCTGACAAGCTCGCCCGAAATACCTTGAACAAGTGATGGAGAAGAGTTCACATCTACTCCCTCCTTATCAAGAACCAGCTCAACTCTCTCATCAACCTCTACAACCTCCTCATACAGATTTGATGGTTTTGATACAGTGAGGTCAAATATATGTGGACGAGCCTGGTTACCAATCTGGAGCAAATCCCTGAAGCCTCGAGTGACACACAGTGCAATTCTCTCCCCCTTCCTCTCCAACAATGCATTTGTTGCCACGGTTGTACCCATCCTCACCCATTCTATCTTATCGGTAGGAAGCTTTGAACTACGGGGAATCTTCTTTCCAGTAAATTCCTCCAAAATCCTCCTTATTCCTTCAACTGGAGCATCATCATAATTAGAAGGATCAACTGACAACAATTTCATGACTCGACCTTCGGGTTTACCAGGAATGTCTGCATAGACATCAGTAAAAGTGCCCCCTCTGTCTATACAAAATTTGAGTTTGGCTTCACTTTGACTACCCATGCTTTCTATAGGAAGAGCAAGAAATGACTTGATTATACAAAAAATATTGCAATAACCTGGTATATTGCCAGTAAAAGAGAGTTAAAAAGGGCTTTTGGTCACAAGCATGACAAATTCAATTAGCCAAAGACTAGTAGCAAAATAAACACAGCACCACTGCAGACTATGGACCACAAGAAATTGCAAGAAGAGGAGCATCAAACACTGTTCAGAAGGGAATCAATATATGTATTCAATTGCTTGAATGTTAACATTCTTGCATATAAGAATCAATAGAGGCAGCAACCATAAAAGGAAAAAACCAGGAGAATCCCTTAAGTATGGGCATAGGAACATTTTGATCCCTCATAAATACAGCTGAACGTAAAACAGTACTTATGTTTACAAAAGTGAACAGCTTTGGTTCAAGCTATAGCAGATTTCTTAAAACTAACAGAAGAAAGACACAAACTAACAGTACCACCTGTTGAGCTACCGTAAAGAAGACTTAAAGAAACCTTTTCCTAAATTTTCCTTTTATAAAGAGGAAAATCCCTAATTCCTTATTTGGCTTTTGGCGCCAAAGTGCAGGGATAAAGCAAAGCAAAAAAAAATAGCACAAAGAAAAAGTAAAATTGTAATAATCTAGTTAAAAGGCATTAAATGAGGAAAGAAAACCCATTTACAGCGGGAGAGCTTCAACTTCTTCCCAAACTTTTCTTCTTGCAGCAGAAACAAAGAAGTGTATAATGCATCTCAGTTTTCACTGTGAACAAATCTCTATTTAGTTGCTACAGACCCACTCTCATAATCGCGTGGCCACCAAACACGATTTAATTGAGAGAGAATTTCCAAACTGATATACTTAACCTTAAAATTGCACAGATTAAGGATTGAAGCACAATTTCCTTCGATTGAACTTCAATCCATTTTTTATTATATCCTTCCATGATCCATTAATGGAATCCATACATCTATCGTTGATTAATGCTCATTGCTTCTAGATTAGCTCTTTTATTTCTAGGGACTTTGGGAAGATTGTCTTTGGGAGAAAGAGTGTCTACAAGTCCTTTAATTTCTAGGATTTTGGAAGATTAAGGACTTAGTGTCTACATATCGGCTTTGGTTTAACTGTGTCTTGTGTCTTTTCTGTTATATGTTGGACCAAAGCTATCCACTTTTACAAATATAAAGGATCTTTTATGTCCAACTAAAAGGAGCATCCTGGTTTTTGCATAAAAAGAAAAGGAAAAGAGCATCAAACATTGTAACTGAAGGATAAGATGATGAACTTTAAGTGCTTGAGTTTTGAATATTCTAGCAAATGGGAATCAACAAAGCAAGCAACCCAAAAACAAGAAAGTGAGGGGGGGAAAAGCATAAAAATTATGACTTTTCAGTGAAGAGCATCAAACACTATAACTAAGGGAGAAGATGTATGCACTCAACTACTATGAAAACAGCAAGCAACCAAAAACAAGAGAATTTCCCCCAAAAAGTAATCCAGTACATAAACTCAAGTGCTTGAGTTTTGATATTCTAGCATCTGAGAATCAATAAAGCAAGCAACCCAAAAACAAGAAAGTGCAAACAAAAACAATGATATTCTAGCATCTGACAATCAAAAACAAGAAAGTGCAAACAAAAACAATGATATTCTAGTAGCTGAGATTCAATAAAGAGAATACGTAAAGAAATGAATGTGGAGTCTAACTCAGCCCCAAAAGCTAGCTCATGAAAGCAGAATTGCTCGAGACCATATAAGTTGACCACTCATCTCATCACCTAACCGATATGGCAACTTTTTTCATTCTTCAACAACATAAAAAATTACAACTTCATAGTGCATCAAACACTATTAACTAAGAAAGAAGATATATGAACTCAACTGATTAAGCATCAATACACTTCCAAGAATCAAAAACAGCAAGCAACTCAAAACAAAAATTCCCCAAAAAAAACACACACAAGGGAGTGGGAGAGGAGATATACACAGTCAAGAACTTGAGTTTTGATAATTTTGAATCTGAGAATCAATGAAGCAAGCAAAACCCAAAACAAACAAAATCCACATATGGGTTTGCATCAATTCAAGTGCTGGAGATGAACAAACAAAAATTAACAAATGGGTCTCAAACATTACGCCTTAAATCTCAATATAGCTACAACCCATCAAAATTTTCTCAACTTTCAATCAAATCCCAGATATATAATGAGCTAATTATCACTGAAAAAGCAAAAAATAGTACCTCAAATTCAACGACAAACTGCTTAGTTCTTCAACCTACAAATTCAAAAACGATTCAAACATATGCTGACTATAACTAAGAAAGAAGCTGGTATTCAATCACTGTATGAAACTTCGCAGAAAATCGTGATGATGATGAGGAAAAAGCATATAATGACGAGGCTTTGTGTGAAAAATGATAAAAATATAATCTTGAATATAGTATGAGATTATACTAATATAAATAATGAGATAAAATAATTTTGAAAATATCTCATATCTTAAATCAAATATAAATAAAGTTAAACTTTGAATTAAAAAATTTATTTCCAAATAATTATTCTTACTTTTTATGAATTTGTTGATTGAGGTTCTAAATTCATTCATAAATAAAAACAAAAAAAATTATTATTTTTAAGTTTCTAATGAATATATTGAGGCTCTAAGTTTATTCAAAAAGCAAAAAAAGATTATAATAAGTTTGATGTTTCTAAGTTTTATAATGCATTAAACTATCTTACAATAGTATTTAATGAACTAATTAATCTAAGAGTGTATTTGTATAAACCAAAATATTTTGTATGTAAAGTTTTCTATGAAAATGTTATTTTTTGGAAAAAATAGGTTATTTTTTAATTCATTTTTCAGTATTTGATAAGTAACTAAAAATAATACTATCGCAGTATACTTGAATTGTCATGGAAAATAATAAATTATAATAAGTTTAGTTGCTATGACATAATGATTAAAAAGCGAGTTTTGAGCTTAATTTATTTTTAAAAATTAATTCGTGAGAAGAAAATTACTCAAATATTCAATATGCATATCATTAAAACTCCATAATATGCCTTCGTTTGTAGAACATATTGACTACATTCAATTATAATTATCTTTTGAAATTCCAATCAAAAGATATTAAAATCTATTGAAAGAAGAATGATACTTTATAAATTTTGTATAAATAATGATCAAACATGTGTTTCATTATTTACAAAGATATAGATGTTTGATTCGTATCATTTAAAATTCAATAGGCTATGATAAAAGATATATTAGTACAATAAAATCTCACTAAATTAATATTGTCGAGATCATAAGATATTTTTATTTTATAGAGGTATGTTTAATTGACAAATATTAAATACTTATTAATTTGTAAAGCATTTTGAGATTCAAGGAATGTTAATTTTGATTAAGTTATTTGAAAATGAAGCTTCAACGAAATTAAATAAATCCTCATGTGAAAACGACATTCACCTTTAAAGTCATAATTAATAATCTCGATTATCACAACAAAACAAATGTCAAATCTCTATTAGATTACCTAGATGAAAATGATATATGTTCAATGATCTAGAGTTTAGAAGAAATTATGGATACAATAGCTTTAAAATCAGTTATCCATAAGGAAATAATAGTAAAACTCTTCACAAATTTTTTTTGGTACTGTTCAAGAATACAACACCAATACTTTTTTGGATGCAATAAGAAAAGTTAGAGATGAGTTCAAATTAGATTTAAATTTTAACAAAAACACTAAAAATCATATTTCACTGAATTGTCGTAGATATATTTGTAACTTCAAAGAATTATTAATTTCTAATATTAATGGGACCGTATATTTATTCTCTAAAAGGTCTTCTAAAAATATATTACCTTATCAAAATTAGTGATTTTTTTCATTTGACCAAATTAAAATAGGACAACTATTATCGTATAAATATATTAATTTATCGAGTATTAATTTAGAAAGTACTAAGAATAATAAATCATAGGTTTCTAAATTACAACATAATTTTTTTAAAAGAAAATTACGCGGTTAAACAACTTATACTACTTAATTAGTCATCATAATTATAATTTACTATAATTACCACTCACGTCTAACATTAACCATTAATTACGTGGGTTGACTTCGAGTTTGTATAATCATACACGTTTGTATAATTCGTCACATTTATGTAATTCACAACTAACACTTCTTCGTTTGATTTGTATTTGTATATGTCATGATTTTCTTTGTTTTTTTTTCCAGTTTTATCACCATATACATTCAAAATTTTTTGTATAACTTTTTAAAATTTGCATAATCGTGTAGTTTGGAGATTTCGTATAATATAATTTATATAACGTATTTGTATAATATAATTTTTATAACTATTTAAAGTTTATGTTTGTATCAATTCGTTATTCAAGTTTTATCATATTTGTATAATTTCAGACATTGTATTACTTAACTATACAAAAACACGCGAATTATACAAACGTACCAGCGAATATTATAAAGGAGACGCGAATTATACAAATTATTGTCTTCTCTCTCTCCTCACTCTCCAGATATACAAATACATATATGTATACTAGTTACATATATACAATTAATAAGCTGATATGCACGTACAATTCACCTCTCCCACTCTCCTCCCTTTTTCGCTTGCCTTTCTCCCACTCTCCACCCTATAATATGTAACTACAAATTATAATTAACAAATTACAGTTATGGAGCGTGATTAAGCTATTTTCGAGTGACTATACGTGAAAGTTTATTAATACAAAAGAATTGTCATTTAGAAATATAATGTGGCTGTAGTTTAGTGGTAAGAATTCCACGTTGTGGCCGTGGAGACCTGGGCTCGAATCCCAGCAGCCACACATTTCTTTTTTTCTCCACCAAACTCTTGAAACGACGCTGTTTAACATACTCAAACCACAAAACGATGCCGTATGATGTACTCGAACTGCCAAAAACGGTGTCGTCCCCGCATCAGCATTAGGTTAAATAGCTTCAAAGTCCGATCTGATAAAGTCTTCACTGACACTCTCGGAGGAAGAAAAAATCGAAGATCGTAACTTTTGGGTTCTTCGAATTCTACACAAATTTCACTGTAAGTTTCAATCAATATTGTCAGGATCATAAGATATTATTATTTTGTTGAATTTTGTTTTTTTTTTCAGAAAAAAAAAAGTTTAACTTTTTGATTGAGCTGATTTGGATATAAGATTTGTATTTTAGGGGTTAATTTTTTGTGATTTAATGTTGTTTCGTGCAATTGAATGGTTGATCTGTTGTGATTTCGGTAATTCGATTAGGAATGAGGTATATTGAAAGGAGAACTGTTTTGTTTTGTGGGTTTTATGAAGGAAATGGAATTTTTTATGATGTGAAGTGAATTATGTAGAAAGAACTAGATTATGGATCAAGGGTTGTGGAGGCTATGAAGATGAAAGAGAATGTATAGGGGACTATAGGTTTCGTTTCTATAGTGGTTAAGGAGTTCTGCAAACAATGGAACGAGTTGAATAGGGGTTTTGTTTCGTTTTGATATGACTTAAATGTGAAATGTTTGTAAGTGGAAAATGTTAGTACCTTAATAATTTCGTGGTGTTTGCTTGACACACAGTTTGGTGCATACGGTAAAATTTTGTTGATAAGCAGAAGGGAATTAGGAGTAGTTTTGGTGGGAGAGGGGTAATGCTGGTGGTGTTCAATATTAACCTTGCGAGTTTCAAAGATTGAGGATATTGTCTCAATATTGGTGAAATGAGTGATATTTGGTATGAGTGAAGAATTCTATGGAGTGTACTGCTTTTATGCACTTCAGAAGATTGAAGCTACTTTTTCCCAATTAGGATTGATTATTTAGGATTTGTACTCATGAAAAAATATTTAAGCTATAGCTTAACTGTTTTGATCATACCAAACCGATATTTGGTGATGTTGGAAAGGTCTTTGTGTTTTGGTCAATATTTAGCTCAACTTGGAATCTTGGATTATACAACTTGAATTGCTGTCTATCTTTAGCATGAACTAGGTTTTTTTTGGCTTGTATGATTTCCTATGGTCCAAGGGGATGGTGACAATTTGCTCAAGATGGGATCTCAAAGGATATGTTTCGCGTGTGAAATGATCCTAATTAACAGCTAGAATTATTTGCTGATGCTGCCCAAAGAGGTGCATTGGATTCAAGCTTAAGAATTAAAAATCCATAGGATAAATCCCTCCATCCATATAGGCGTCAAAGTTATTCCAAACCAATAATATCTGGGATAAAGTTTCATTTCTATAGTGCTTGATGAGATGCAAACATGGGAAGACTCGAGAGTTTGTTTCCTATGATGTAAAACAATGCAAAATGCTTAGGTGAGGTGGAAAATATTTACAAGGAAAGTTAGTCCTAAATCATTTCCTTGTGCTTGATTGACATGCATTTTTTTCCCCATAAGTAGAAGTAAAATTACTGACCTGACTAGTTTGTTGGCATACAATAATGATGTAGATTTGGGAGTGGGGTATGTGGTATTTTTTGATGTTATCCTTGTGAGTCAAAGAGTGAAAATATTGCCCAAGTATTGGTGAAGTCAGTGATATTTAGAATGAGTGTAGAAATCTATAGAGTACATTGCCTTAAGCACCTCAAAAGATTATTTAGAATCTACTCATGAAAACATTTAAGTTCAATAGCTTAAGCAGTTCTTCCAAGAATGTTCTGATGCATACCAAATTGATACTTAGTGATGTGGATAAGGTCTTTGTATTTTGTTCAAGATTTTAGCTTAACTTGGATCATGCAGCTCAAGTTGCTGGTATAGCTTTAGCATGAATCAGGTTTTTCTTGGCTTGTACATTCCCTATCCAAAGGGATGGATTGCTCAAGATGGGATTTCAAAAGGACATGTTTTACGTTTCATGTGTACATGATCCTAATTTATAGCTAAAATCAACTGGTATCCAAACAGGCGCGTTGGATTCAAGCTTAAGAACTAGAAATCCAAAGGATTCAATCCCGCCATATATATAGGCCCTGAATTATTCCAACCAATAAATGACTGAACTAAAGATATAAAAATGGAGACCATGCAGGATAAACAAAAGAGTGGACGAGGGATGGAGAAGTATTATTTGTTTTAGGATTTGATTGGAAAGGGAAGAAGGTAATGTGTAATGTGACAGTAACACTTGATGCAATTTGATCATTAGCCTAAAGTTTTGTTGGACTTACAAACCACTTCACTAAAAGGATGTTTTGGACTTTATTTGAATGCAAGGAAGGTAAAGAAAGGAGAAGAGAAGAGAGGGGTAAGTTTAACTTTGCTGTTGGATTGACTTTTAGGAAGAGAAAAGAGGAGATAGCGCCATGTACCCTAAAAGAAAGAGCTGGCATGGGTTCATTGGCTCCAGCTTTGCATGTCTCTTGGTTCGTAGGCACTCTTTGGCCAGTTGATAGTGTTGTCCTTGTTTTTTTAATTTTGCCTATTTCTCTGCTAACTTTAGCGTTTGTTAGAGTCTGTTGAACAGCTTGGTTGACTTATCTAGTTGGATAATTCGTCTTCTAGATTGTTAGAACACAGGTGTTAGTTCGAGTGTGTGGCTGCAAAAAAACTTGTAATATGAATTCTAATGTTGGAGTATTAAGAATGGTAAATGGAAAATGGGTAGCCAAGAAAAGAGACTCAGCAATAGTCTCCAGATGTTTAAAAACTTCAGTAAGAATGACATAAATTTGGAATAAATAGTTGCTTTCTAGTGTCTACCTTCTCTTTTATTTATCCTTTTCTGGAGTGTTATTTTCCACCTATTATGCGACAAAAATATGGTGGTTGATTTGTCTAATATGTTTGTTCATGAATGTTGCAGATGATTGACGACCAGGACCTGGGTTTCTTTGCCAACTTTCTTGGTATCTTTATTTTTGTGCTGGTGGTCGCTTACCATTATGTGATGGCAGATCCCAAATACGAAGGCAATTGAAAGTCGTTACTTTAGATTTAAGCTTGGGCAAAAATAGTTATGTTTATTTGCCTATGGCACAGCTCTATATGATAGATATTGAATTTTGATGTGGCGAAACATTTATAATTACTGAGCATGGACTTGTATGTGACTGCTTCTGGTCCAGAGAAACTTGGCTAAAACTACTGATCAGTATTCAGTACATTGCTTCAAATAGAGTAAACCATGTTATCTTCGTCTTTCCCCCGTTGCTTAATATAATTAATGTTTTAGAATATGGTTTTCTTTGATATGTTATGACCATAAAATCATTCATAGTTTAAATTGATTATAGAGTTATGTGCTTGATGAAATGTAAAGAAGATTCAGAATAATATATTGCCTTAGAATATAAGGAAACTAGAGACAACTATATTAGATCTACAACATTATGCTTTTGTGTTCCATTGATCATATGGATTTGCAGATTCTTATGAACAAATTGGTTCACCCAAAGGATCTTCCCACTTGACCAATTCTTTTATCGCGTTGTCGATGTCTCTTACTTCCCTCTCCAAAAAGCTCATGCAAAACTCTAAAGAACACAAACAACCGACAATCGTTCCTCTAAGCTCTATACCTGCAATGTCCCTCACTTTACCACGAACCTCGTTTGAGTTCTGAAGAAAAGAACTCAGAATCATCTCCATCTCTTCGTCGTTTCTATAACACATGACATCCCCCCTTGGACACGACGAATTCCCTTCTTCAAGATCATTCAATATATTCTGCTCTGGCTGTATTTGAGAAGTTTTTAACAGTCTGATAGAAATAGTTTTCTCAAAGGAGCTCACTGAAGAGCTTAAAGCATCATTAAAATGCTGTAAGTTGTTGTTTATGTATTGTTGAAGCTCCCTTTTATCAGGATAATACCTATCGAACGATTGAGACAGGAATTCGATATCACAGGACATGAAGAACAGAACATCTGCCATCTTTGACAAAGACATTTGGAGCTTTTGGTAGCAAGAAATTGGAAAAGGAACAAACCAGAATCTAGGTTCCAAGACTGCATCTTTAATGAACTTTTCCAAGTCTTGAACTTGAGATTTCAGATTCCTTTGCTTCTCCATTAACCCCTTTTGTCTTGAATCAACTACCATGTGTTTACTGCATTCTTTGAGTGTTCCTTGGATTAGATATAGATGTTTTTTGACTAAAGTTGCTGAACTTGTTGGCTGCAGGATAAGTTCAACAACGACGAAGCAAGCTAGTCCAATGAAGGCCTCGGTGAGTCTGTAAATTGCGAATACACTAGGTGGACCATAACTTTTTCTCCCTAAAATCAGTAGTGAACCTATCACTGCTGCTGTTCCCCCTGCTTGAGTGAACATCCTACTATGCCTTAAAAATGTGGTGAAAATTATCCAAGGGAGAAGAGATAAGAACCTTATTTGCGCGACTTTTTGAAAAATAGTACAGGCAAGTACACCATAAACTGATCCTATAGCTGTTCCTTGTGCTCTTGCATTTGCTTCTGTGAAAATTGCCTGTTTCCTTGTAACAAAACTGAGGGCTATTGTGAGGCCTGACCAGTAACCATTTTCAGTATTAAATAGCAGACCGAGCAACACAGCCAGCCCTAATGAAAATGAACACTTGAACGCGAATACCACCATTCTCTCATTGATTATAGGCATAGTCCTATCAATGCAGACTTGTCTGCAACATGACCTGTTACTACTAGTATTACTACTACTACTACTACTACTACTACTCTCTGTTGTGGCTCTGAGTCCTTCGTTTATAGGTGTGATCGTGTCAGAGTCACTCGTGCACATTCTGAAACAAGATAAGAAGAAAAGGGCTGCTTGATCTTGTTTTGTTGGTAAGACTGGTTCATTAGAATGCCTAGAAGAGTACTCCTTCTCAAACTCCCCTTCTGTTACTGAATTATGTGGTAAGAATGATCTATCTTGCCCCATTATTTGACCAAGAAACATCATTACATGATGTGTGACTTTAAAAAGCTCTTTATCTATCATTCTTGTAGGAAAAATTGGGCAACAAGTTATAGCCAATTCCATTCCTTTCATTGAAATATCCATGTTTTGTAAACCAAGTACTGGATCTGTGAAATTATGTTTCAAGTATCTCAACCAAGGTTTCTCCCATTGCAAACCTTCCTATAAGTATAAGAGGGACTTTTAGATTATTGAACAATAACATGTTTAGCTCACGTATCGATACTGAACTTTATTTACGTTAAACAATAAAGTCATAAAACTATTTCATATCATATGAAAGTAGAGCACCATAAAACTATGGGAAAAAAGGACAAATATACCTCCTGAACAATCCCAAATGGCATGCAGAAATCCTCCGTCATACTTTTGGGACATTGGTGCCCCTACCGTTCATAAACTAGAGCATATATGCCCTTCACTCTAATGGAAGACTAAATAGGGACACGTGGCGCAATCTTATCCGTCGATAAATATTGAATCGTTGGATAAGATTATGACACGTGTATGTCCGTTAGTATAAAGGGTATATATGCTATAGTTTCTGGACAGCAGGGACACCAATGTCTCAAAAGTATGACGGAGAGTATTTGCATACTATTTACGATGGGGGGTTGTATTTATCCTTTTCCCCTAAAACTATTGTTACTCGCATTTTGAAGTAATTGAACTTTACCTACTATAACAGTAAAGTCATCTTTTCAACTATTAACAATTAAGTCAGGATAGGTTTTATCATTATGATCGGTTAAGTTTAGTGATTTTACTGTTATAATAGTTATTTTAATGTGAAAAAAAATAATTTAACAACTTTACTGTTATCGTAGATAAAGTTCAGCGATCGTATTTTAGCTTACCTCCAAGAATTTGATAGTTTCAAGAAGCTTAGTTCCTGTATCAGTAAAGGGCTTTGTTTGATAAATTAGCTCCATGGTTATTTGATCATCTTGAGTATGAATGGCTTTCAAATATAAATTTATTCTTCCTGTTGCACTTTCTGCATAAATTTGGTATAATTTTTTCACCTGTCATAATAAATCAATATTTACTATATTATATATGTATATATAAACATTAGCAATTAATATAAATGATTTTTTTGGCAATTTTTTTTATGGTCTAAATGAATGGAATTTATGCACATTTCTTCTTACACTTTAGATTGTCGAGGAGTTATATGATGTGAAAATCTTTACACGTTTTTCATGATACTGACATGACATGATGATGTTATTATAAAAACAATTATCGAAAACATTGAATGAAGTAGTGCAACAACTATATATATATGTATAAAACCCCACATATATTTACTCAAAAATGTGCATCTCTTTCTCATTCCCCATGTTTACAATTTTTAATCAAACATGATATTAATATTTGTGAAGTTTATATTATGGACCATGAAAGAGTACCATACCAATTAAATTAAATAATATAGTCAATCAAATTGTCATAAGAATAAGGGCATTTCTATCTATCACAAAAAAAAAAAAAAAAAAAAAAAAAGTGCAGTGGGCATATGTCAAGTTGAACATAAAAATAATTAATTTTGTTCGGATATTAAATGAGCAGGTTGGATTGAATTTGAAAATATTAAAATGGATTAAGTTAATAAATTGACGGTTTATTGACCCCATCGAGTGTTACTTATTTAACATGGTTTGAGTTTAAATGGCGAAATGTAAATATTAAAATTCTTTTTGTTCTTTGAATATCTAATACAAATTTTTTTTTATATTATGACTATATATAACAATATCAAATTTAAAAAAATGCATTTTTAAAAATATCCAGATAGAAGTTTCCCATGGATCGATTTGGATTGTATATTAGTCCAATTTTAAAATAAGATGAATTAAACATGTTAAAATAAATTGAGTTAGTAAATAAACAAGTTAAAACCGTTCAAACCTAAATGGATTGGACAGATCATGATTTTATGAGCTGATTTTATCATCTCTGATTTCACGTAACACGTTTTCTCTCTCTCTTCTTTTGCACTCTAGTTGAGTAATTCTTCAAAGAACTTAAAGTTGAGATTAAGATATATACATCAATCATAGAAACAATATTACTCAATGAAGTCATGACTTATAATGTAACTTTACCACTATACTGTCAATATATATAAGTTCGCCCAGAGATATTTGTTCAAATCTAATTCGTGAAGACAGAGTAAATTCAACAAATCTGAAGAAGTAAGTCGTAGATTTAATTTCAAAGTTAAAACTAAAATAATTGATATAATTGTTTATTAAAAAAGAACATTGATTTATAAATATTTAACCCTAAATGGACCTTTCCTAGAAGATCCAAATTAACCTATAAACTTCATTGTTGTAGTTTCATGTCCGACCAGACTTTCATTTTCAACTTATAAATTTTATAAAGAAAAAAATAAATAATATTATAACAGATAAATTTATATCAACTTTCAGCAAATTAATATAATATACTTAAATGAACGGTTAAAACATAGTGCTTATATATTTGACTTTTCAACACCTTGAAAACCTTTGGTTACATCGAAAATATAAAAATATTTTAGTGGCAAATGATTTTTTTCGACAAGTTTATATCATTATATTCAGAATCGCGTAAGATTGTAAATGTTAATATTTATTATTGTCATAATATAATATAACGACAATTATATGATAATAAACACTACTGAAACAAGAGAAATTAACAACAGACAAATTTTGTAGATAAATAACAAAATGTACCACTAAACCTATTTAACAACGAATATTAGTAAAAGATTATGAGAATATAATTTAACGACAGATTAGCGATGAAGTTGATATATATACATACCTCATGATAAGCTAGCCAAGGATAGGGTAGCAACAAAGCTATGATAGAAGCCACAACTCCAAGTAAAGTGCTAAAAGCAATTCTAAGAGGGTGCATCATAGGAGAATTGACATAAAGTCCATGAATAACAGCATCAACATAGACTATAACAAGTTGTCCAAAGGCAATTCTCTTGCACATTAAGTCGGTACTCTCCGGCAACGCCACCAAAAATGCGCTCACCGCCACCATGAGGGCGGCTACCTCGGGCGAGTAGTCATCGGTGGCGACATAATTGTGGATCCATAGGCCTAGCATGGAAAGTGGCATGGTTTGAAGTGTGGCAAGACATGCATGCCAACATCCCCTTAGGGCATGGCCTAACGTGGCGTCAGATACTATGAATATCGACGTCACGTAGGAAAAAGAAGGAAATGCTAGTTGCTTCGAAAGAGAAGGTGGACTATAGAGGGTGACACACCCTACTATAATGCATGCTAAGGCGGTTCGAATAGCTGAGTGTAGCCTCATCCACCACATGGCGCGAGCTCGTTTTGCCACCATGGTGGTTGGCATGATGAGGCAATAACTAATAATCTACAAGATTCACTTTCTACCCTATTGCCACTAGACTATGAAATCACCTGTCAGTAACAAGACGACTACTTCATGCATACCACCAAAATAAGCTAGCTAGCTAAAGATTCATCTACCAATTATGACAAGACTTCTAGCTACTCTTTACACTCAACTTGATGGCTAGTTAATTCACCTGTCAACAAGATGACTAGTACTCGAGATCACAAAATGGCTAACCAGAAGATTCACCTGCCGCAACAAGACGACTAGTACTCTCACCACATCATAAAATGGCTAACTAGAAGATTCATCCACCAGCAACAAGACGACTAATACAACACATCACTAGTAAAATGGTTACACTGAAGATTCACCTACCAGCAACAAGACAACTACTCTCAGCACGACACAAAATGGCTATATGTCATTCAACATGGTAGTGACAAGATGACTACTTTCATCAACACACTACTAAACGACTATGTATAGACTTTCGCCTGCTAACAACAAGACGACTACTTTCTAGAAACGCTAAACGACTATATGGACATGCACAATGCAAATGTCACAAGTGAATTTAGGATGAATTTATGTTAGTAGGCTCACTAGTTTTATATAATGGAGATACTATTCCAATTTCAACAGGTTGTTGACAAATTAGTAGATAAGTGGTCCTCTCTAGGCTTTGAGTAGGAGAAGTATTTATAGAATTGCTAAAGTGTCACACTTTGAACAATCCAACTTTTTACATCAGTCAAAGAGTATGTAAACTCTGTGTACATTTCACCCTTTCTAGATTTCATTTGTGGAACTATACTGAATATGTTATTATTGTTGTAAAAGTAGTGTTTTGATTATCAAATTCCAAACCAATAATTAAATTATTATGTCAATCAGAAATAATTATGTAGACCCTCAAACAAAACTTGTGAGGCTATGATGTTTACCCTTTCAATGAGGCAACCTTTAAACTTTGTGAGCCTCTCTTATTTTACATTTACACAATAAACATATTGTTTTATAATTACTACATGCTTCAAAAACTTCGGAAACAAGAGTCTATCAGACCAGTTCGCCAATAAACAAAGCCATTTCTACTAAAAAAGATATAATCTTGAAGTCTCTATTATTACATCAAAGAAAATGATGTATTTTCTTGCTTTACTATACTTTTTTTTTTCTTCCATCTCTGGCATTGCACTTTTAATTTGGATAAAATCCAAAGAAATGGCCAAACACACTAGACATTTTTGGCCATTTTATGAGGCACAACAAATTAAAGGATAAAATAAAATTAGAGGTTTCTTCCAAGAGTATTGGAGCTAGGATTAATGTTAATTAACAAATCATCAAATAATTTAAAATATTCATAAGAGTGAGAATATGTGAAAATGACATTTTATTTTAATTTGAAAAGAAAAAGTCATTTTCCAATTATATTATATTTTGATGTATAGATTCGAATAAACACTCTTTTTCTTTTAGGATTTGTAATAATTTGATAGTAATATTGTATTCATTGATTCAAGAGAAAACGTTTTAATTTGATACTAAATTTCACAAATTAATTAAATTTGTTTAATTTTAGTTCTTCCTTTTGGAATTCAAATAAATAATTATGTGATACGACAAGTAATCACCATTTGTACAACTAAGCTTTACCAATTAAATTCTATCAAAATTAAATAAAATGAAGCAGGCCGACCAATTAATTCTCCACTCCTATAACAGACAAATTCAAAATTTGAACTTTACGAATTTGTATCTTTGGTATGATAATCCCAAATATCAGTTATTGAATTTTAAATTTAATTTTTTCTGTATATTATCTGATATCTTTGAGACAAAATATACAACGTTTAAACCAAAATTAATATTGAATCTGTATGTTGGAGTCTTCATTGATCTCTTGCATGCTAAAAAAGTGTCAAAAGAAAAAAAGTTACTACTATTATTTTTAAATTTTAGTACCTATAATCCACACACAAAAGTTAATTTTTGAGGCAAAATATAATGTTAAGAGTCGCAATGGAATTATTTAAATTGGAATTAATTCCCTTTATTGCAAGGCATATTATAGTAGAATGGACATTAATGTCGATATATTCAAGTTGTGTGTCATTATTGTTCAATTATTCTCTCATATGCACCATGATTTGGTATATGGCATCTACACATCCACATACTTTTTTTAAGAAAAAAATATGTGAAAAGAACTAGTTATTTATAATTAGCAATCTGATAAAATAACAAAAATTATTATCAAGGGTTACTCCATTGATAATATAACAATGTGGCACGATCAAATTCAGATTCACACAATCAAAAAAATGTAACTATATTCTATTTAATTTGGTTAAGTGAAACTCTGACCAAAAAAAAGAAAAGAAAAAAGAACAATAAAACACATATTTGAACAAAGTGCCTCGAGGCGATGTCAAGATTTGAATTTTAATAAAATGTACATATCGAATGAACTTTTAATATAGATATAAAATTTGAACCGAAATTAATGCACTCAACTGATATTCTAACTTCATCACTTGTAAGTATCTAGAGCCTATTGTCCCGTCTAATCCAAACATGTGTTATGAAGTAGTCAGTGGCAGACGCAGGATTTTTGTGAAGGGTGTCAGGTTATAGTAAAAAAAAATACAATTTTGTTTACCTAATGATGTGAAGGGGTGTCAATTCATGTATTTATATTTATTAAACTAGAATTTGACCTCTATATACAACGTAACTTTCCAATGAAGGGCTCTCGCTCTACAACCCTAATGGTACGTCCTCCCCTAAGTTTCACCAATGAGGGTAAAACACTTTCTACAAAGAAGTTCTTAATTCTCGCGACTCGAACTTAGAGATTTCACCAGAGATGAAAGAAATCTAACTATTGAGCTTAGAAAGGTATTTTTGCAAACCAAATTCAGTACATACTATTTTGATTTCTCTTTCATTCTTCTGAATGCTATGTATTACTCATAATTTCACATTCTTTTCATTGTTATTGTTCTTATATGTGTATTCCTTTGTCTCAAACACCTTAGCTATGCTTTATTTTAAGCCTAGTGATTTATCGAAAACAACTTCTCTATCTCTGTACAATAGAAATAAAGTTCATACGCTATCTTTTTCCGTCTCTAGCTACTTGTCAAAATAGGCAGTGTTAGAAGTTAGTACTGGTGACTAGCCCCAATTATTAAATGTAGGACATTTTCATTGAACTTTCCTACTCAATTGTATTTCCCTCTTTGCTAGGGTATGTAAATTAAGCCACATAATCTTATTTTTATTATATGATTTGTACTAGTCCTGACATTTATCATTGTGCTGCATATAACAAAATACGTGGCTTCTCGAACTTTTCTCTATATTGATGACCAAATTAATTTTTCTCATTTATAAGGGTGGCAATATCAACTCACACTCATATTTTCTACGGGTTGGGTCATAATCTGCCCAAATGTGACTCAACCTACACGACTTGTCTACTTGTAGAGCTAGCATTTATCAAAGTGGAGCAAAGAATTATATACATCACCTGACCTTAGACGGAAGATCCCGAGTTGAGTGATTCTCCTCCAAAACACTCTACATGACCTCTTACGAGAGGTCTCTTGAGCCGAGTGATTATACCCCAAAAAACTGTTCATGTGTGATGTTCTGAAAACGAAAACATGTTGAGTTAGTAATTAGAACCCATTGTGAGGTGCAACGAGTATGTGGACAGTGAGTGAGTAACAATAGGAACGATACAAAGATATGGTAGTAGTGTCGTTGAGATTGTGAATATATTCCGAATAATATGAAGGAATTGCAATAAGAATAAGACTCAATGTTTAGATGCAGATATCATTCGATTTCCACATATGCAATGAGTGAACTATAACTGATGCAGAAAGTTAAATAAACAAACAAACAACAACATGCCTAGTGTATTCTTACGAGTGAGGTCTGAAAAGTGTAGAATGTACGAGACCTTATTCCTACCTTTGTGGGATAGGGAGGTTGTTTTTGATAGACCTCGACTCAAAAGAGAGTTAGCAAATCAGTGTTGCAAGAAAATATGATAGCAAACTAACAAGATGCAAGACAAATGAAGCAACAAATAGTAATACATATTGAAGAATAAGAAACTGCGAAACAACTAAAAGGAGAAATGAGGCTAGCCCTCTGCCTCTACCACATAAACTACGACAACACTCGACTACCTACATAAAAGGAATCATTTAGCAGAGGAAGAGAATAGTTAATTTAAACAAGCAATTTTTATTTTGAGAACATTTTGTAGAGGAAGTAACTAATAATCATTTTCTCACAACTTACTTACCTCGCATATAACAGATGCAAAATTAAAGAGAGAAAATAATATGTTTCTTTTGACAATTTTCCTTTCCTGGCAACGAAACAACACCTATCAAATAAAAAGATCTTTTGACAAGTTTCTTCCATAAACTTCACCTCTAGAATACTAATTTTTGAATGATGAATACATTCAAGAACAAAAGAGAGTGACCATGTACCTGTGTCCTGCTCCGCATTGCGATGGTGGAATGGTAGAGGTGTGCCTAAACTGGTTACGACACTACCATTGATTAAGAGAGAGTTGAAGATTAGTGTTCTAATCAAATGAAATGTCTACTGTCACCAATTCAAAATGTCGAAGGAACAGAAAGCATATGAGTAAGCAAAAGATTTATGAAATAGACAAAAAAGCAAGCACAAATAAATGTAAACATCGCATAAAGAAAGCCACCCATTTACAGTGCTTTAATATGTAAAATCTATGACAACTACCAAACTATTCTCATCATTTACAAATTATAACATATATAGAGTGTTTAAAAATTCATAAACTTACTTCTAGTTGTTTTACATAGTTTCCACAAATTATATTTTCAGGTTGGTACCAAAAACTGTTTCCCAATCCTTTTCTAACTAGAACTAGGAGTAATTACAACAACTATTCAAATATTCCATTAGAAAAGTTCCCAAAATTTGTTTTTCCATTACCTATTCTAAATAGGATATCAAAGCATATATGTGTGTATATATATGTGTTAACCCTTTGCTTTCATCACATAATCTTTTACTCCCCAAGGTTTTCATTAACACAACAATGGTTGCTTGTATTTCATCATTAGGTCATGATCAATATTCTTCCGACAATTTCGATGAACTTTTCAACCTGCCGCGTTACAAGAGGTATTTAGACTTTTTCTTCTCATGAAGTTAATGATCATCCGGACAATCACAGCAACAAGAGACTCAAATTTAGTCAAGATAATGAATTTTTCAACGTCAAGAAGAGAGTACTTGAATTTAGTAGCAACGAACTACCATGCCTAAAAATAGAAGCTGGATCTTTATACTTACCCAAAGACAATCCAAAGAAGCCACTAGGTGAAGATGCACACTTCACAGATGAATTATTCAAAACTATTGGTGTCGCGGATGGCGTTGGTGGCTGGGCGAAACAGGGAATTGATGGTGGAATATACTCAAGAGAGCTTATGAAGAATTCACATATTGTTACATATTATGAAGCGATGAAAGGTCATGTGAACCCTAAAAGGGTTCTTGAAGAAGCAAAAGAAAACACAAATTCAAAAGGATTGTCTACAGCTTGTATTGTAACTTTTAACTCGGAAAAAGTACTACAGATGCTGTTAATGTTGGTGATGGTGGATTTCTCCTAATCAGAAAGGGAAAAGTTGTCGATACAATAACGAGTATTTGGGTGTTCGTATCAATTGGGAAACTGCAATGCCGATAATCCTAGCATTGCTCAAGAAGTGGAATTAAACGTCGAGAAAGATGATATTTTGATGGTTGGACGGATGGGATGCTTCATAATATGAATGATAGTGAAATTGAAGAAATTTTTCGGAGAGCGATCAACGAGAAGTTGAAAGCAAAAAAGTTGACTAAGAAAATTGGAAATGTTGCATTGTACAACTCATTTGATAGATTTGCAGATACACCATATGCAAGAGCATCTAAGGACGACATAAAGGAGGAAAAATTGATGATATTACTGTTAATGTTGCTTATATACAATAAATTCAATTTTGATGTAATTGAAAAATAGAATGTATTTGTTCCGTTGCCTATTATGAAGCACAAAATGTAATGTGCAGGCTTTATTGTATAATACAAATGTTATATTTCATGTTTCGTTGTATTTTGGAACTACTCTGCTATTTTGGTATTTCATAAATTTGCAAGATTTATTAATTTTAAAAGAGCATAGTATTTCAGGACCCACACTAAAATATATTGTTGGAAATTTTATATGTTCTTACAGTCCTCCCCTGATGAGCTAACTTTTGGAGTTGAGTTATGCCTAAGGTTCATTTCTTTATCATGGTATTAGACTGAAGTCCATCCAAATTTATAGTTTCCGATCTCCTCTCCCCCCCCCCCCCCAAACCCCAAATTATATCCACGCTCTAGACTGGAGCGGATCTAGCCCTTGAGGTATGGGTTCGCGGGAACCAATGACTTTTATTCATTCCCTGTATTTATTAAGAATTCTACAATATATTTATAAATTGACCGAACCCAGTTATTATTTTACGTTAACTTGAAATCATTAATATGAACCCATACACTTCAAAACCTGGAACCATCTCTGGCTCCGGATGTCAAATCTTGGGCTGTGTGGGGGTGTTGGAGTCCCAACTCCCACATCAGTGAGTTAAGGGTTACTTGGTCTGCTTATATAGTTTTGGACAATCCCTCATAAGCTAACTTTTGGGTTGAGTTAGGCTCAAGATCCATTTATTTACGGTAAAAAAAACTTAAATCATGCATTTTTCCTAGGTATAGATAAAGACAAGCTAAAATTTTCCTACCTCAAAGGAGCAACGGGTAGCAGTGATACTTCACATGTACTGGCATAAAAAATCTTAGATAGCCCTCTATCTCTCCAGTAGCGAACTTCTATCCCTTTCATCAGAGGATTCCGTCCATGGATGATTATCACTAGCTCTCTTCTGTTTCGTCACGGGCCCTGATGACTTTCCAGAGAAATCTGATGAAGTTTCTTAAGCCTTATTGACATTTTCTGCTTCAGTAGATGCAACCTCTTCTTCACCTCAGTATCTACACCTGTTGAACTTCAATTTGTTGAACATCTACTTTCACCTCTTGAATTCGATATATTTTTCAAAGACCTTTACAAGAAACTTCTGCCGCAAACTTTTAAACTGATTAGTTTCCTTCAGTAGTATTTTCACCTTATCGCAGTTTCAACTACGACATCTTTATGAAATGCTGAATAGGTCAACCTTGAAGACTCCCACTTTTGTTTTTAGGCACAAGCTATTCTGTATATTATTCTAGGCTAGTTCTTCTTCCTTCTACAATTGTTGCGAAATCAACAATGTGATAAAAAAATTCCCAATCTTATCATTTTGTTTCACAGTCATCCGACAATACCTCAAACGGCTCATCTATATATTTCTTTTTTACCGTTATCCCCTGGTAGAAAAAGAGCATTTTCATGATCTTTAAAGGATTTTGATCAGTTTTTCCTTGACATGTTAATCAAGTAGAGCTGATTGAATCTCCAATACCAACACTAAGGAAGCAAGAGATGCATGAGCAAACAAAACAAATCACGAGGAACCTGGCATCTGTTATAGCTGACTGATCTATAACTTCTTCCCCTTTCTTGTCATGAACTGAAATATTGACATAAAATGTGGACATAACGGAAGAGCTGCACCAGCAAGAGGATTAAGAGAAGTCCTGGAATCACTAAGCTACTTTTCAGTTTGATCATCCATTTGAATCTAGCTCCTGCACTGACTGGATTTCTCCAAACAAATACTAAAATAAAAGACTGGCGCCAACATTTATGTGGCCATAAAAGCTTCTCATAAAGGATAAAAATGAGAAGTTCAGATGAAATAGTTTTCAAATTAGAAGTCGTTCTTTTATTTTGAAGGAAAGGACAAAAGCAAATGTTGAAATAAAACTGGAATGGAGGGAGTATCATTCATATACTATTTGCCGAAATACTATTGTCTACGCAAGAGGGAAAATCTGGACAGAAGTAGCCATTTACTAATTGGTCCCATGGAAGGGAGAAACATCAATTGTGCCCTCAGGGCTTAGATGCCCTTTCCTGTGTGAAATTATACATTAAATGAATCTCTGATTGGAAGATAAGATAATTACCAGAAAAATCATACCACATTCCAGCTTGATAGCAACTTAGATAGTTCAGCAACTATAGAGCTAAAGAGAGAGAAACAAGGTTCAAACAATTTATGCAATATAGCATTAACTGCAAAAGGTTCATCTTTTGAATAACTTGCTTACCTTTTCAAATAGAGAAAACCCTTTGTGATTAGGAAGAACTATTTTACAGTTTATGATGATAGGAGGAAATGGTACTAGGCTATTGGTAACTACTTAGTAGGGGTGTGCAAAGACTAGTTTAACCGATAAACCAAACTGCAAACAAGTTTGTTTTAGCAAAACATATTTGACTTTGCTTCTGCATGTAGTTTGTGCAGAATTTTATGCATGAAGTTCGTGTATAGATGAAAAATTGCAAATAAGAAAGAACAAAAAGAGAACTAAAGGAGCATTTTCTTATTGGTTTAAGCAAAAATCCGAACTGTTAAGGAGCAAAAATTGATTAACCGAAAATTGTTAATGAATATCTTATTGGTTTGGTTGTCGGTTTAGAATGTTTACAAATCAAAAACCGATAAACCAGACTGGACACCGACCAATAAGCACCCCTACTTCTTACTTAGTTACAGACAAGGAAAAACTTGTGTTGACAATAAAAATGATAAGACACTGCACTTTTGTAAATTATATAATGCATAAAAAAACTTTACAAGCGCTATATATTTGGGACAGTTTAACAAAGTAGCACCGCATTAAGAAATCAAGTAATGTTATATTCAAGCTAACATTTCAACTCATGGGGGTTGAGAGTGTCAGTTCATTATTAGCAACTAATACTGGTCTTCAACCATTACAGGTTCCAACAAACGAATGTAGGTAACTTAGGACATACAATCGGTGAAATACACTACACTGTACGCACTATGGAAGCCAGACACAAACCTTATGATGTGGATCTGCCAATGAAGATAGGAACTTGTTTTAACGCATGAAGTTTTGCATCTCATATTTGGTGACTAATCTTCACATAAATTAGTTGTTCACAACTTCATTAGACCTTGAGAGAAGGCAAACAAAAAGAATTAAGAATGTCATTATGCTGAACAAACCTTGTTGCTACTGTCTAGTTAAGAAGTTGAAAGAAACAAAACATCAGATAATGAATGCTTTCTAGCACAAGAAAAAAATTACTTTACTATCATATTAACATCAACCAATACATGTTCTAGCACATGAAAAATCACTTCACTACTATATAATACCACTAAAAAAAAGAAAAAAGATAAAGAACACATATTTCAAACATTAGTGTCCAACATATTACGTTTGCGCTTACAACGTTGACGGTCTAAAAGGGGTGAATAATGCAAAGGATAGACAGCTCGACAAGTTGGGCAACTATTGTTCTTGGATAGCCATGGGAGGAGACACCTTGTATGAAACATGTGCGAACAACAAGTTGTAATCACGTCATTCCCATCTTTAAACTCTTCTTGACAAACAGGGCAAGTCTCATTCATTAGATCTTTCATGCTGATAGCTGGACTTGAACACCAAGATCTATAACATGGCGGGACCTCGACAAATCCACTGGCTACATCCGCCGCAATAGGTGGTTTCATTGGACAACCCCCACCTTCACCTGTATATTCCCTTAACATGTCAAGATACTCAAGGACATCCTCAGTGTATTCACAAAATGGATCATTCCTATCATCAGCAGCACTCACATTGCGCACAGTGACGACCCCCTCCTCTTCCTTGTCGTCAATCTCAAACCGGCGATACAATGGGACATCAGGAGGATACCCTGTGAAATTGGGGGACGTGTCAAGATCAACTTTATCAGTAAAATTGACACAGCGAGTCTGGGAGATTTCAACAACGACTACGTAAGTCGGCCTTGGCAGTGGCAGTAAAGCTTGAGAATCTTGAAACTCAGTGAAAAGGCAAAAAGAGATTTCATCCCCCAATTGTTTGATAGTTTGCGGCAGAAACTGAAGAGTAGCAGAAACAAGCAAGGAACCCAATGACGTTTCTCCATTCCGTAGCTTTGACAGGTCAAAAGGGATGACAGTAGAACACTTCTTTTCCTCAAGTGTGTAGCAACTGTACTTAGAGTTATAACAACCACATTCACAAGGTTGAAACATCATGAATGTACTTCTAATTATGAACAAGCACAAGCCTTCGGACTGTGAAATCTGGTTCCTCGCTAGCTTTTCGTTCCATAAGAAAAGCCGAATTGACTTGCAGTGAGCGGTTTCAATGATTCTCTCCATTGGAACTTGTTGACTTAGCTTATCAGAATGCAGAGATAAGCACTAACAGAGAAATACTTATAGAGCGCTTAACTTAATGAAGTTTCCTAAAAAGTTACTTGTATATTACACGTATGCATAGTCGAGTTAATCCTACTGTCGTTCCAATCCAAGTTCCATAAAAAAGGATTAACTTGTCCCATGCCAACTTGGATGGCCCATCATATACTTCCTGACCATTTTATTTGTCATATTTTTTGTTAACTTGATACTTAAGAAATTATGTGTTTTAATTGTCATATCCTTATTTATTATTTTTAATTATTTAAAATATTAATGTCTTTTCAATAAATAAAAAGAGTTAGTTAATCCAAATAATTACAATTTTGGATTATGTGTATATGTTATTCACTTATATTTGTCGATGTTCATAACTTTCAAAAATAATTATTACCAAGGGCAAAATGGAAAGAATGTACTCAATCATATCCTCGCTTTCTAAAATGACATTTTGGACTATATATATTTAGGGCCCATTTAGCCACGTGAGAGGAAATCATGATTTGAGAGATGAAGCTGAGTACCAAATGCTTGATAAAAACAATTAGCAATATCCTTTTTGAGATAAAATATTAATTCGAAGTATGAAATGTATAGTGCAAGCAAGAGGCAAAATCTGGACAGCAATCTCCTTCTATTGATTGATCCTTAGAAGGGAAAATATTTTACCGTTGCCCCCATGTAAGCAGACATTAATGCCCCTTCTATGAGAAAATGCCAATGGTTGAATCTGTTGTTAAAAGATGAGACATTTACATGATAAAATCATACTCACTCCCGTCCCAATTTACGTGTCTTAGTTTGACTGGACACGGAATTTAAGAAATTTTTGAATCTTGTGGTCTTAAATTAAAGATGTGTGTAGGCCTTTAAATCTTGTGGTCTTAAACTTGTCATGTAGAATGTTGAAATTGGAGACTTGTTAGATATACAAAGAGACATTCTTTTTGGGACATTCCAGCTTCACAGTAACCAGTTACATAGATAAGCCATTATAAAGCTCAACAGAGAGAAACTATACAGCTTAGCAGCTGAATTACAGGAGTTTATAGTTTATTACCAAATATATCATGGCAAAGAAGGGATAGAATTAACTACAATACTCAGATCAAGTTAATTTTAACATTAACGGCCATGACTCAGGGCTCATTCAGACTCTATTAAACTTGCACTTAAACCATCCACTATAATATTCATATGATTAAGATGAATATTTAAAAAAAAAAAAAACACTTGTGATGATTGGAGAAATACAGTTTACACAGAGTTAAAGTAATCAAAAGCAGATGCAAACCTTATTCATGGAACATTCCCTTTGCATATGAGATTGGAACTTGTTATAAAGTTTTGCATTCACATTCGCTTGCATCTCAATTGCAGGGAATAATCTTCACATAAGTTGTTTGTTTCCAACTTCATTATACCTTGAGAAAAGGCAAACAAAAAGAATTAAGAATGCTTATATCATTATGCTGATCATACCTTGTCACTACTGTCTAGTTAAGAATTCGAAAGAAACAGAACAACCAGATACTGAATGCCTTCTAGCACATGAAAATCATTACTGCACTATCATATTTAGTAGCTAACACATTATTTAGCAAATGAAAAATCCCTTCACTACAATATGATACTACCAAAAAGAACACATTTTTCAAACTTTAACCTCCAACAAGTTACCTTTGTGCTTACAACATTGACAGTCCAAAAAGGGGTGAACAATAAAAAGGATAAACAGCTAGACAAATTGGGCAAGTGTTGTTTATTGGGAAAATCCCATCGTCACCCGTATATTCCCATAACATGTCAAGATACTCAATCAGCAGCACTCACCAGGAAGATACCCAGTGAAACTGGGAGAAGCATAATCTTGAAATTCAGTGAAATGACAACTATTTTGGACTACATATATTTAGGGCCCGTTTAGCCATGTGAGATGAAATCATATGAGATGAAGCTAAGTACCAAATGCTTGATAAAACAATTAGCATTATCTTTTTTGAGATAAAATATTAATTCGGAGTATGAGATGTAGTGTAAGAAAGAGGCAAAATCTGGACAGCAATGTCCTTCTATTGATTGATCCTTAGAAGGGAAAATATTTTACTGTTGCCGCCCCCATGTAAGCAGACATTGATGCCCCTTCTATGTGAAAACATAATTGGTTGAATCTGTTGTTAAAAGATAAGACATTTACAAGATAAAATCATACTCCCTCCCGTCCCAATTTATGTGTCTTAGTTTGACCGGACATGGAGTTCAAGAAAATTTTGAATCTTGTGGTCTTAAATTAAAGATGTGTGCAGTCCTTCAAATTTTGTGGTGTTAAACTTGCCACATAAAACGTTGGAATTGGAAAACTTATTAAAAATAGAAAGAGACTCCTCTTGGGACAGATCAAATAGGAATAAGACACTTGAATTGGAATGAAGGGAATACTACAATCCAGCTTCACAGTAACCAGTTACATAGTTAGGCATTATAGAGCTCAACAGAGAGAAACAAGACAGCTTAGCAGCTGAATTCCAGGAGTTTATACTTTAGTACCAAATATATCATGGCAAAGATAGGATAGAATTAACAGCAAAACACAGGTCAAGTTAATTTTAACATCAGCGGCCATGACTCAGGACTCGTCCAGACTCTATTTAATTTGTTGCACTTTAAGCATCCACTATAATATTCATATAATTAGGATGAATGTTTAAAAAGAACACACTTGTGACGATTGGAGAAATACAGTTTGCACATAGTTTAAGTAATCAAAAGCAGATGCAAACCTTATATGGTGGAACATTCCCTTTGCATATGAAGATAGGAACTTGTTTTAGCACATGAAATTTTACATTTTCACATTCGCGTAATCTTCACATAAGTGTTTGTTTCCAACTTCACTATACCTTGAAAAAAGACAAACAAAAAGAATTAAGAATGCTTATATCATCATGCTGAGCAAACCATGTCAATTTGAAAGAAACTGAACAACCAGATACTGAATGCCTTCTAGCACATCAAAATCATTACTTCACTATCATATTTACATTAGCTAACACATTATGTAGCAAATGAAGAATTGCTTCACTACAATATGATACAACCAAAAAGAACACATTTTTCAAACATTAACCTCCAACAAGTCACCTTTGTGCTTACAACATTGACAGTCCAAAAAGAGGTGAACAATAAAAGGATAAAGAGCTAGACAAATTGGCAATTGTTGTTTATTGGGGAGATCCCACCTTAACATGTCAAGAAACTCAATAATGTTGAAATTCAGTAAAAAGGAGAAAAGAGATATTGCCCCCCAACTGTTTGATAGTATGCGGCAAAGACAAACAAGAAATCCCAAAAAGGCTTCTTTGTTCCGTAACTTCGGTAGATCAAAAGGGTTGCAGTAGAATACTTCTTCCCCTTATTTGTATAGCCCGCGAAAATATCACGCATTCATAATTTAAACATACTCATAGAAAAATATAAAAAATATATTAGGTTCGCTTAGAGCTATTATGGAAAGTTAAAATAAAAGATGAAATATAATCATTAAATAATAAATAAAAACAAAACAAAAAGAAAATATTAATATAATAAGGTGATCACGCGAAATTGGTTGTTACCTAAAACGAGTTTTTTCATTGTCACCTAACGAAGAACTTAAACGATATGTGATATAAGTAGAATTTAAGTAACAGTTCAAACAAACATTGTATTTAAACTAACAATATAATACAATACAATGAGTAACAACTATCCAAATAACGTCTAAGATAATGATGTGATCATATCAAATCGATTATTACATAAAATGGGATTCTTCGTTATCTAAAAATGAATTTGAATGATATAATATGGTAAAATTTAAGTAACAATCTAAATAAACATTGTATTTAAACTAACAATACAATAAAATACATCAGGTAACAACCATCCAAACATAGTGTTAATGGTGAAATATTTATAAAATGCTTAACTCAGTTAAGTTTTCTGAAAAGTTACTGTACGGGAATTAATGGATGAAAGATATATATTTGAATGTATGTAATTATTAATTATTCGTAATTAATTAATTGACACACATAATTATTACATTAAATCACTTAATTGTTATAATTTGATGTAAATATTATAAGTGAAAAAGTATTTATATTATTAAATTATCATCCTTATATATTTGATAAGAACCTTGAGCGAAAGTCAAAACAACTAGCCCGTAATTGACAATTTGAAAGAAACAAAACAATTTTATTTCAAAAGTGTTAGTTCGGAGTTGATATTAAATTTTGATGATTTAACAAACTTAGAAATCTAACAAGGAATCGAATCCTTGTGATTGTGACTGCTGACAGTGAAATGAATGATAAACTCAATGTGAGATATCATGATCCCTAACAGAGTGCTCTCATCCAGATACAAATGGGGTACACTGTAAAGTTGTTATGTCTGGTGGCAGATGAAAAATGTAGTGTCCTACACCAATAGAAAGAGCAGATGAGATCGTATGTTTCAGTATTCACAAATGCAGGGACTTGGTCCATCGCAGAGCTTTCTCATCAGGTGCATAATGAAGCACAACTATAAAAGTCGTCCGCGTCAGAAGGTTGGTGAAACGTCAGCGTACTGCACCAATCAGAATAGACTCAGTTGTTTGTTCGATGGTCAATAACTCAAAATAGCAAAAAGGTTTTTTCTCCATTGTCCTAATTTGACGGAAACAAAGTACTCATACATCTAAAATTACATGTCTTTTCAAGTTTAAGCCGATCCTTGATCACTCTTTAGCTCGATCTTATTAAAGAAGAAAGGAAGCACATCAAGGTTTAATGTACTAGTTGGTTGTCGAATATAAATTGGAGATGAAGATGATCTTTTACTGGACATCGAGAATAGACTTAAACTTGAAACTGCCTTAGAATCAAAGAGAGGCAAAATACTATAACTTATGAAGATCTTGGTTGTATCCTAACTCGAGGCAAACTCATCTCTAGATGAAAAACTGAAAAGTTGAATCGATTTGTACATTCATGTATTCCTTCCCCCTTAACTAACTAATGTCTCAGGTTCAAGTTCTGAATTTGACGATCCAAAATAGGCGAATAATGCAAAGGATAAACAGCTCGACACGATGGACAAGTATTTTTCTTCCATAGCCATGGCAATAGACACTGTATATGAAAAATATGTGAACAGTAAGTTGCAATCACTTCGTTTTCATCTCTGAACTCATTCAAACAAACAGGGCAACACTCATCTACTAACTCATCAATGCAATAAGCAGGACTAGCACACCACGATCTATAACATACCTGAACTTCAACGAATCCTCTAGCTACATCAACAGCAATAGGTGGTTTCGTTGGACAAATCCCGCCTTCACCAGTATAATCCCTCAACTTCCTGAGATACGCAACAACATCCTCACGATATCGATTATACGGATCATTCACAAAGTCAATATTACTCACACAGGCTGCTACATCGTTCCAGATCTTTCGAAATCGACGATGATTAGACGGGACATCAGGAGGTACGAAATTGGGCGGCAGAGGCAAATCAAACGGAGGACGAAAATCGCAACAACGAATATGTGAAATTTCGAGAACTATTACGTATGTAGGTCGTGGTGGTGGGTTAAGAAAAGCTTGAGTAAATTGAAATCGTGTGAACAGAGAAAAAGAGATATCGTCCCCTAACTGTTTGATAGTTTGCGGCAGAAATTGAAGAGTAGGATAAACAAGCAATCTGCCTAACGATGCATCTTTGTTCAGTAACTTCGATAAATCGAACGGGATGACGGTACAACGCTCTCTGTCTCTGAGTTTTTTATGCTTGAAATCGAATACACGAGGCTGAATCGCGGTGAATGTACTTCGAATAGAACAGATGCATAAGCCTTCGGAAGATGAAATCTGATTCTTTGTTAGCTTTTCGTTCCATAGAAAAAGGCGTATCGCATTGCAGATAGCGTGCTCTTCAACTCTCTTCTCCATTGATTATCAGAATACAGAGGTAAGCTCTAATGGCGGAATATTTATAATTTCTTACTTTACACGTACAGTTCAGGTAGTCCTAATTCTGTTCAAATTCAAATTCAAAAATTAGTACTCCCTCCGTTTTTACAAACATGGTTTGACTTGATATCGAGTTTAAAAGTATAACTTTTAAATTTGTGGTGTTAAATTAAAGTTATGTAAAATATACAAAATTATTTTTTGATCTTGTGGTATTAAATATGTCACGTGAAAAATTGAAATTAAAATGTTACAAACATTTTATTTTTTTTTAAAAGACTAAAAAATAAAGGAGGTTATTTTTTAAACGGAGGAAGTAATAAGTTAAACAAATTTGGAAGGTTATGAATCCTAAATTGTTTAGAATTTGGCAATTGTTTTCCTAGTTTTAGTCAAATTAAGTCGAGCATTACTATAAATATGGGTATTATTATGAGATTATTGTTGGGAAAACGCGGATAAACACAAAAGTATATATGGTAAAAGTAATGAAAATAAAATGGGAAAATAACGACACCAAGAATTTTACGTGGAAACCCTTCTGAATAAGGAAAAAAACCACGGAACAAGAGGAGCAACTGATATTACTATAGTAAGGAATTTTACACTGTGTAGTCACGAATACAACACTCAAAGTGACTACTACACACTCAAAATGAACAACACTCTTTTGGTTTCCGTCTTACTAAATATCGCTCACACTCTATTTTTCTTCACAGACTATTTTCTTGTATAGTCTATGGAATACCTCAGAGTTAATACCTCAGATGGTCACTCAACTTTGCACTATTCTCTCAGAAAGTCACTCAACTTTCAATTTTCCCTCAAAAGTCACTCAACTATGCACTCTTCTCTCAGAAAGTCACTCAACTTTCAATTTTCCCTCAAAAGTCACTCAACTATCCACTATTTCCTCAGAAAGTCACTCAACTATTCACTCTTTCCTTAGAAAGTCACTCAATCTATTAAATTATTTTAATTAAAATTTATTGATATTAATTATTTATATAACAAACCAAAAATTTTAAAAAATAAATTAAATTATTTAGTGATCCACCCACCTAACCCGACCCATTAAAAAATATGATATGACCAATTTTATTTTATCTTTAATCCTAAATTAATCTATTCCTAATTTAAGGTTAAAGAGAGGGATTAATTTATTGATATTAATTATTTATATACAAACCAAAAATTTTAAAAAATAAATTAAATCATTTAGTGATCCACCCACCTAACCCGACCCATTAAAAAATATGATATGACCCATTTTATTTTATCTTTAATCCTAAATTAATCTAATCCTAATTCAATGTTAAAGAGAGGGATTAATTTAGGATTAAAAATAAAATAAAATGGGTCATATCATATTTTTTAATGGGTCGGGTTAGGTGGGTGGATCATTAAATGATTTAATTATTTTTTAAAATTTTTGGTTTGTTATATATATAATTAATATCAATAAATTTTAATTAAAAATAATTTAATAGATTGAGTGACTTTCTGAGGAAAGAGTGGATAGTTGAGTGACTTTCTGAGGAAAGAGTGGATAGTTGAGTGACTTTTGAGGGAAAATTGAAAGTTGAGTGACTTTCTGAGAGAAGAGTGCATAGTTGAGTGACTTTTGAGGGAAAATTGAAAGTTGAGTGACTTTCTGAGAGAAGAGTGCAAAGTTGAGTGACCATCTGAGGTATTAACTCGAATACCTCACTTTGCTCTCAAAATGGTTTTTCTCTCTAACTTGGTGTGTTCTACAAATGAGCAAGAATGCTCTATTTATAGAAGGATAAAACCCTGCCTATGTCACTAATGACATATGTAAACATAGCAAAGTCAAGAATGGTTGCAAATCTTACCAATTTGCCAACTACCAAATCTTTTCTTTTCAACTCCAATTACTATTCCTTTTTAACAATTGCTTGTACCAATTGAATAGCTAAAGTTGACAAAAACAATGGGATGGATTCAACAAATCTCTCCCTCCAGTCCCATTTACTGGAAGAAGGTATCTTCAACTTCTTTAGAGAGAGCTCATACCCACAGTTCTTTGCATAACTCGAACTTGTCTTTCGGTATCATCTTGGTCAGCATATCTGCAGGATTTTCACTTGTGTGAATCTTTTTACGTGAAATGATTCATTCTCCACTTTCTCACGAATCCATGATATCTGACGTCAATGTGTTTTGTTCTTGCATGGTACATGGAGTTCTTGCTCAAGTCTATTGCACTCTGGCTGTCACAATAGACAATATACTCCATCTGATTCAAACCAAGCTCTTGAAGAAATCGCTTTAGCCATATCATCTCCTTGCCGGCTTCAGTAGCCGCAATATACTCAGCTTCAGTTGTAGATAGTGCAACACACTTCTGCAACTTTGACTGCCATGATATAGCTCCCCCTGAAAAAGTAAACAAATATCCAGTAGTGGATTTTCTGTTATCAAGGTCACCTGCCATATCAGAATCTGTATAGCCTTTCAAGATTGGATTTGATGCTCCAAAACACAAGCATTCATCTGAGCTTCCTCTAAGATACCTGAGTATCCATTTCACAGCTTCCCAATGCTCTTTTTCCGGATTTTCGAGAAATCTACTGACAACACCAACTGCGTGAGCAATATCAGGTCTAGTGCACACCATTGCATACATCAGACTTCCGACGACGGAGGAATATGGAACTTTGGCCATGTTCTCTTTTTCCTCCCTAGCTGTAGGACACATCTTCTTGCTCAACTTCATATGACCAGCAAGAGGTATACTCACAGGCTTCGCATTATTCATATTGAAGCGCTCCAGTACGCGTTCAATGTACTTCTTATGGGATAAATAAATCTTCCTTTCATCTCTAAGACGAGTAATTCTCATGCCCAAAATTTGTTTGGCATTACCCAAGTCTTTCATAGAAAAAGACTTACACAACTCTTTCTTGAGATCGTCAATCTTGGAAGTATTCTTGCCCACAATCAACATATCATCCACATACAACAAAAGGATGATGAAATCATTGTCAGAAAATTTTTGTACAAATACGCAATGATCTGAAGAAGTCTTCTTATAGCCTTGCTCCCTCATGACAGATTCAAACTTTTTGTACCACTGTCTGGGAGCTTGTTTTAGGCCATAGAGACTCTTTTTGAGTTTGCATACAAAATTTTCTTTACCATCTACTTTGAAGCCCTCAGGTTGTTCCATATAAATCTCTTCTTCTAGGTCACCGTAAAGGAAAGCAGTCTTCACATCCATCTGCTCAATCTCTAAATTAAGACTAGCAGCCAAACCTAGAACTGTGCGAATCGAGGACATTTTCACAACAGGAGAAAATATTTCGTCAAAGTCAATACCTTTCCTTTGACTGAATCCCTTAACAACCAATCTAGCTTTGTACCTGGGCTTCAAATTGTGTTCTTCAACTTTAAGTTTGAACACCCACTTGTTCTTCAAAGCTCTCATGCCCTTGGGCAATTTTACCAACTCATAAGTGTGGTTCTCATGCAAAGACTTCATCTCGTCTTGCATGGCTTCAATCCATTGATTCTTGTGCTCATCTTCCATGGCCTCCTCATAACATTCAGGTTCTCCCCCGTCAGTGAGTAACACATACTCATTGGGTGAATAACGGGATGAAGGAAACCGCTGTCTTGTGGACCTTCGAAGCGGAATATTTGATTCGTCCACAACTTCATGAGCAACAGGATCATCAATAACAATATCATTGTTATTATCAACATCAACATGTTGATTCGATACATGATTTTGGGCGCCACCATGATTATCAAACCCAACAACATCATGCACACTTGTGTGAGGAACTTCATCATGATGAACTGTACCATCAAAACTTGAAGATTTTACCTTCTCCGCTTTGTCAATATCTTCAATTGTTTGATTCTCCATGAAAATAATATCACGGCTTCTCACAAGTTTCTTTTCAATTGGATCATATAGCCTGTAACCAAATTCATCCATATCCAATGAAGATGCATTGCCTTGTCTTGGCATCTAATTTTGACCTCTCATCTTTCGGCACATGTACAAAAGCTTTGCAACCAAATACTCTCAAATGGTCATAGGAAACATCCTTTCCATACCAAACACTATTTGACACATCACTTTGCAAAGCAACAGGAGGAGATAGATTAATAACATGTGCAGCGGTCAATAAAGCCTCACCCCAAAATGAGTTCGGCAACTTTGCTTCAGAAAGTAAACATCTAACTCTTTCCATCAAGGTCATGTTCATCCTCTCAGCCAAACCATTAAGCTGAGGAGTCTTGGGAGGAGTCTTCTGGTGTCTAATACCTTGATGCTTGCAGTATTCGTCAAATGGTCCACAATATTCACCACCATTATCAGTACGAATACATTTCAATTTCTTTCCAGTTTCTCTTTCAACTGAAGCCTGAAACTGCTTAAAGACACCTAACACTTGGTCTTTAGTCTTCAAGACATAGACCCAAAGTTTTCTCGAGCAATCATCAATGAAAGTGACAAAGTAAAGTGCACCACCAATGTCTTTGTCTTCATTGGACCACATAAATCAGAGTGCACTAACTCAAGCAACTCTGTCTTTCTCGAAGGAGGGTAGGACTTAAAGGAAACTCTATTTTGTTTACCAGCCAAGCAGTGCTCACATTTTTTAATTTAGCACTTTGGAAATTTGATAATAATTCTTCTTGGCTAGAACATTAAGTCCTTTCTCGCTAATGTGGCTAAGCCTCTTGTGCCATAATGTTGAAGAGCTATCGCTCTCAACCGCATTCACCATATCAACACAAGCAGAGGCCGTAGTCCAGTATAGACCACGACGTTTGTTACCACGAGCCACAACCAAGGAACCCTTAATGAGCTTCCATTTTCCATCACCGTTGGTACTAACATATCCTTCATCATCTAAAACACCAACAGAAATTAGGTGCAGACGAACATCAGGAGCATGTTTCACATTGTTCAAAACTAGTTTAGTTCCAACACTAGTTTCTAAACAAATTGTACCAATACCAACCACCCTAGAAACAGTCTCATTACCCATACTCAAGGTTCCAAAATCACCAGGAGTGTAGGAAGAGAAAAAATCCTTCCTTGATGTCACATGAGATGCGGCACCAGTGTCCACAACCCAGCTTGACTCATCACAAGCAATATTTATCATGTTTGCATCAATAACGGTAACAAGATCTTCGGTGGTGACGGTGGCTAGACAATTTTCATTGCCATCTTATTTAGTTTCTCTTTGTTATTGTTCTCCCTCTTCAACTTCCTGCAGAACTTCTTATGTGCCCTTTCATGCCACAATGATAGCACTCAATATCCTTAAGTCTGCCTTTGGATTTGCCTATTTTGTTCTCTATGCTGAGAACCACGAGTTTTATTTCTCCCCCTGGGGCCAGTTATCAGGACATCCGACGAAGAGGAACCTTGAGTTTTTCTTCTCATCTCTTCGTTCAAGACACTACTCTTGGCGGAATCCATAGAGATCACACCATCCGGAGCAGAATTTGACAATGACGTTCTAAATGTTTCCAAGAATCTGGTAGGGAACCAAGTAGAAGCAAGCCTTGAATTTCTTCATCAAATTTGATGCCCATAGCAGATAATTGGTTCATAATCCCCTGAAAATTTCAGATGGTCTGTCATTGGAGAACCATCATGATACTTCAAACTCAACATCTTTATTAAGAACATTTTTGTTGTTGCCAGTCTTTCGAGCATACAAAACTTTCAAGATGCTCCCATAGGGTTCGAGCATGTGTTTCCCCAGAAATATGGTTCAACACATTATCATCGACCCATTGCCTAATGAATCCACAAACCTGTCTATGCAACAGATTCCACTCTTCATCTGTCATTTTATCAGGCTTTACAGTGGTAAATACTGGTTTATAAAAATTCTTGACATAAAGCAGATCTTCCATTTTCCCCTTCCAATGGCATAATTAACACCATTCAAAGTAACCATTCTACTTGTGTTGGCTTCCATTGTTTTCCCCAAAAAATATAGTTATCGCAAATCAAAGTAAATCTTTTCTGATGTGGAAGTTCAGACTGTGCTGCAACCACAGAGCATACTCAGATAAAACCTTGGCTCTGATACCAGTTTGTTGGGAAAACGCGGAAAACACAAAAGTATATATGGTAAAAGTAATGAAAATAAAATGGGAAATAACAACACCAAGAATTTTACGTGGAAACCCTTCTGAATAAGGGAAAAAACCACGGAACAAGAGGAGCAACTGATATTACTATAGTAAGGAATTTTACACTGTGTAGTCACGAATACAAACACCAAAGTGACTACTACACACTCAAAAGGAACAACACTCTTTTGGTTTCCGTCTTACTAAATATCGCTCACACTCTATTTTTCTTCACAGACTATTTTCTTGTATAGTCTATGGAATACCTCACTTTGCTCTCAAAATGGTTTTTCTCTCTAACTTGGTGTGTTCTACAAATGAGCAAGAATGCTCTATTTATAGAAGGATAAAACCCTGCCTATGTCACTAATGACATATGTAAACATAGCAAAGTCAAGAATGGTTGCAAATCTTACCAATTTGCCAACTACCAAATCTTTTCTTTTCAACTCCAATTACTATTCCTTTTTAACAATTGCTTGTACCAATTGAATAGCTAAAGTTGACAAAAACAATGGGATGGATTCAACAATTATGAAATCAAAATCTGACATTTGTTCTCTCCTAGACCTCCTTATTAAAAAGTCTAGTTTCGCTACTGGTATAGTGTATTGGCAATAATGGAGAGAAGTTTAACAACTTTAAGAGAATGGAGAAACAAGATTATTTGTGGTCATTTAGGTTGGGTGTGATCAGTTGCAGTAGATTCTACTAATACTTGGTTTTGTATAGGTTCCGCGGATCATACTATCAAGATATGGGATATAGCAAATGGTAGGCTAAAGCTCACATTGACAGGGCATGTTGGCCAAGTAAGTGTTGGATTTTATTTACCCTGATTGCTTACCATTTCTTTTAAGAAAAGATTTTGGATTGACTAATATTTTTCTTGTAGAAAAAGGTTTAGGACTCTATAAATAGATGAATGTTCCTTCTAACTTAATCAACATTCACAATGTAGTCTTAAAGGCTTTGAGAGTTTTGGTTAGAGAGAGAATTTATGGGTCACGAGTTTGATACGTTATCACTTGTGTGAACCTCCCATGTATTCCGAGTGAATTGGTTGAGGTTATTTCTCTCTGTATTTTGTACTCTCATATTTATAGTGGATTACTCATCTCCTTTGTGGACATAAGTCGATTTACCGAACCACGTTAAATTTGTGTTTTTTGGTATATTTCTCGTTGTCTTCTTACTCGTGGTCTTTCGAGGTTTGCTTTGTTAGCTTCCACATTTACACCTGCTTATTTTCGATCCTAACAGTAAGAGGCGTTGCTATTCACAACAAAAACATGTTCTCAGCTGGAGACGATAAACAAGTAAAATTTTGGGACCTCGAACAAAATAAGGTAATTCATTCATTTCATGGTCATCTTCATGGTGTATATTGTTTGGCTACTTATCCTACAATCGACGTTTTATACACAAGGTCTAGGGATTGTGTATGCAGAGTTTGGGATATTCAAACTAAAACAAACATTTATGTTTTTTCTCGACATGAAAACACTGTTTTGTCTACTATGACTCTCCCCTTGCATCCTCAAGTAGTTGTAACGAGTTCTCATGACTAACTATAAAGTTGTGGGATATAAGATATGGTAAGACAATGGAAACACTAACTCATCACAAGAAAAGTATACGCGCTATGACTCGAACGAAGGTTCAACCTGGAACACCTATGGATACTGATGCTGTTATATATGCTCTCACATATGATGTTATTGGTACGATACTTGTTACTTGTGAGGGTGATAAGACCATAAAAATGTGGAAACAAAGATGAAATACGGTGTTAAAACGTTATATTGTTTTTTTTTACTCTGACTTGTGAAGTTTTAGCTTAAAACTAGGAAAAATTGTATATAATAACAAACTAATAAACTAAATTAAATGGAATAGCTAGGGATTGATTTAATTGTGCTCCATAACAAACATTAGCTAAAATTTGCCAGCGTCTCTCTCCCAAAAATCTCGCTCGCCACTCTCCGTTCTCGCTCGCTTCTCTCGCTTTATACACAGAAGTGTATAATTATGTTTCTGTTTTGTATAAAACAAGAGAAAATTGTATATACACATGCAAAAATGTATATCTTCGTGTTATACACTTAATTATACAATTTACAAACATTTTAATTCAAATATTGCAGAGAAAAAGGCCAACGAATTATACAATTGCGAATTATACAATTGCAGTGAAATACAATTTTCTCTAGCTTTATACAACAGAAGTGTATATATTGTGTTTCTATTTTTGTATAAAGCCAGAAAAACATATATCTTCTTGCTATACACTTATAATTATGCAATATACATACATTTTAATTCGATTCAACTGTATGAAAAAACAAATTATACAATTGCAGCGAAATAGGCCAGCGAATTATACAATTTAGGCCAGCGAATTATACAATTTAGGCCAACGAATTATACAATTTAGGCCAACGAATTATACAATTGTATATGTATAGCAAATTATACAGTTTTATGTTTGCTATGAAGCGCAATTATGCAAAGTTTGCTATAGCATACAAATATGAATTTTTTGTTTGCTATATGTGAAAGTTGCCCATAAAACTAAGCTCTTATAATCATTGTTTCAAGTTATATAAACATTTCAAAGCTGCTTAAAGATTATTTTGAAGTTTAAAATTTATATGCACTACAAAATTTTTTATAAGCTTTGGATCTTATTATATCATATATATTATATTCATACTATCTTTGTCGTTATTGTGATTTTACACTAGGAAACTATGTGCGAGTCTTGATATTACTGAATGCTTTAAAATTTTCTCACAATTTCACAAGATGTGCACTATTAATAAGTGAGAAATATAGATGTTGTCAAAAGGAAGAGAAATGGTAATAACTAATAAAGAATAAAAAATATTAATTGATCTATTTACTTGTTACGTATTGTTTCATAATATATTGTATTATTGTACTTTATCGTATTATATAGTTTTGATGAATACAATATTTGTATACATTGTAGCGTTCTCAATCGTTACATAGTGTCACACATCCATAATTTGAATGATAAATCTACAAGAAAGGTACGGTACAAGGTAGAGCTACTATTAAAATGTAGAATAAAAGATGAAATATGATTAATAAAGACAAAACAAGAAGAAAGTATTAAGGTAATGACACGATCACACCAAATTGATCGTTATAAAAGGAAAATTTTCACATAAAGTTACTAATAATAATTCAATTAAGCTACATATATAGTTTGTCAATTATGATTCATAGCTACATGTTAGAGGGAGGAGAGAGACAAGTGAGATTGAAGAGGGAAAAGAGCGTTGAACGAGATTGTGAGAGGGAGAAAAGAGGCGAGAGAGGGCAGAGAGTGGAGAGATGTGAATATTATTTGTATATTAGTTAGATAATTATATATATGTAAAATAGTATGCATATATATCAATGATTGTATTTGTGTATATATATATCTGCATATAATTTGTATGTGTAGTAGAATTGAGTTCAAACATTACTATTTGCATATCAAGTCTTTCTCGCTTTATACAAACACAAATTGTACATTTGTATTTGTATATCAAGTCTCTCTCGCTTTATACAAACAAGAATGTATATATTTGTATTTTGTATATACTGTGTTTGTATAAAACGAGAGAGAGAAGAGAATTAATGAGGGAGAGATTTGTGTTTGTGTAATTATAAGTGTATAGAACGGATATATATGTATTTGTATTTGTATATACAGTCTCTCTCTCGATTAATACAAGCACAAACTATACATTTGCATTTGTATAAAGTGTGAGAGAGACTTGTAGTACATAATCGATAGATATTCTGAGCAGAGAGATGAGAGGGAAAGCAAGAGATGACTGAAAAAATAGACAGAGACGAGCGAGATTTCCAGAAAAAGGGGAGAGAAACGAGAGAGAGGAATGTAATTATAGACAGAAGTAAGTTTCGAATTGTAAATAATGTAAAAACCAACAACACAACGAAATATTTCATTTCGTAACATATGATTTTTATTTTTATTATGTTATAAATGTAACAATTTTTTTTTTTAAAAAAAGAATTGGTATAGTTATGTTATGCTATTTATATAACCAAAAGAAACAATTACTTTTATTTTTACTATACTAAACCATAAATAGCCAAACTGTATTGGCCAAGTGGGAAGCAACAGAAACTAGTCAAATCTGGCTAGCAAGATTAAGTTAAACGAATCACAACCGTTAAACCATCATATCAGAGATCGAACGGCAACAAACACATTCTCACAGTGTTAGGGTTTCAGAACATTCTAGAATTCTACTCCTTATAAAGTCTCGTCTTCCTCATTTCTGGCTTCCTCCTTACAAACCCTAGTTCCTCAAAGTTCATTTTACTGCCTCTCTCTCCTTTCTTCAAAAACTCGCCGACACTAAGCGAAGGAGAGATTTACAGTAGTAGATATGGCTGGAAAGGGTGAAGGTCCAGCAATCGGTATTGATCTTGGTACCACATACTCTTGCGTTGGTGTTTGGCAGCATGATCGTGTTGAGATCATCGCTAATGATCAAGGTAACAGGACTACACCGTCTTATGTTGGATTCACTGACTCTGAGCGTCTCATTGGTGATGCTGCTAAGAATCAGGTCGCTATGAACCCTATCAACACAGTATTCGGTAAGATCTCGATCTACTCTTTTTACAAGTTTTTCATTTCATGATTTATCAGTCTCTATATGTTTATACTCCTGCCGTCGTTCTAATCAGTTTAGCTTACTATATGTGATCTGTGATTCTGTATCAATCTCTGTTTTTCATACTGTTGTCCATTTTTTGTTGATTGATTATCAGTTTAGCTTGCTTTTCGTGCTAGATCTGACTAGATTTACTGTGAAGCTCTAGTTTTTACGTTCTGAGGTTAGATAAGTATTTACATGCGTACTTGTGCAGTTAATAATTAGTTGGATACAGTTTTTCTAGATCTAGTTCTTTTTAATTAAGATTTGGATATTACGTGAGTAGATGTAATGTATTAGTCATATCTTACAAGTTTCATGACTAGTATGATAGTTACTAGTTTGTGATATTGTTTCCACTTGTGTTATGTGTCTCTGTCTTGTGTATGATAAGTTTATTGGGACTTTTGGAAGTTGTGCTACTTTGATTAGTCCAGTGATATCTATAGATTCATGTCTTTGTCGATAATCAGAATAAAGTTTAAGATCATTTGTCTACTGTAGATCTCCAGTTAGATCCGCTGGATTTTTATGAAGATGATTAGTGATTTTATTTCTAGATCTAGTATTCGCTTGTGCTTGTAGAGTTGAATTGACCATATAATTTTTGAGTTTATTTGCACTTGGATCAATTTGCTTTTCATATTGTAAGCTTAGCTCTTATATATAAGAATCTGCATAAAACTAAACTATTTGAAGATATGTAATTGTTCGAAGTTCTTTTTCTGTGGCATATCTTTTTTGACATGTCCGTATGGAGTTTGAACCTGTTTTACTCCATCTAAATTTTGACATGTATATTTGAAGAATTGTAAAGGTTGCAATGCTAGATACTCTGCACACTTTATTGGTTTATCTATGTTTATTATAGTGTGAAGTTGTCAGGAGAACCGACTTGGAGAGGTCTGGTGTGGCTTGGTTGTAAATTTCTGATTGCTGGTCTAATTACATAATATGATAGGCATTTTATTGGTCAGTAGGCTGTGGTTGGAAAATCTAATTTTAAGTAACAAGTATTGTATTTAAATTTGTTACTTCAAGTAATTAATATTTGGTAGACTAAATTTGTTAGTTTGTAGGTTTTTTTTATATCTTGAACAAATTTAATTATGATGCAGATGCAAAAAGGTTGATTGGTAGGAGATTCAGTGATGCCACAGTGCAGAGTGACATCAAGCACTGGCCATTTAAGGTCATTCCTGGACCTGGTGATAAGCCAATGATTGTTGTCAACTACAAGGGTGAGGAAAAGCAGTTTGCTGCTGAGGAGATCTCTTCTATGGTGCTCATTAAGATGAGAGAGATTGCTGAAGCTTTCCTCGGTTCCACTGTCAAGAATGCCGTGGTGACTGTGCCAGCCTACTTTAACGACTCTCAGCGTCAGGCCACCAAGGATGCTGGTGTTATTGCTGGTTTGAATGTTATGCGTATTATCAACGAGCCTACAGCAGCTGCCATTGCTTATGGTCTGGATAAGAAGGCAACTAGTGTTGGTGAGAAGAATGTGTTGATCTTTGATCTTGGTGGTGGTACCTTTGATGTATCTCTCCTCACCATTGAGGAAGGTATCTTTGAGGTGAAGGCTACTGCTGGAGACACTCATCTCGGAGGTGAGGACTTTGACAACAGGATGGTCAACCATTTTGTTCAAGAATTCAAGAGGAAGAACAAGAAGGATATCAGTGGTAACCCTAGGGCACTTAGAAGGTTGAGAACTGCTTGTGAGAGGGCGAAGAGGACCCTTTCATCCACTGCTCAGACCACAATTGAGATTGATTCTCTCTATGAGGGCATTGATTTCTATTCCACCATCACCCGTGCTAGATTTGAGGAGCTTAACATGGATCTGTTCAGAAAGTGTATGGAACCTGTTGAAAAGTGTTTGAGAGATGCTAAGATGGACAAGAACTCTATCCATGATGTTGTACTTGTTGGTGGCTCCACTAGAATTCCCAAGGTTCAGCAGCTATTGCAAGACTTTTTCAATGGGAAGGAGCTCTGCAAGAGCATCAACCCTGATGAAGCTGTTGCTTACGGTGCTGCTGTACAAGCTGCAATTTTGAGTGGTGAAGGTAACGAGAAGGTGCAAGACCTGTTGTTGTTGGATGTTACCCCTCTTTCTCTTGGACTGGAAACTGCTGGAGGTGTCATGACTGTGTTGATCCCCAGAAACACCACTATCCCAACCAAGAAAGAGCAGGTCTTCTCAACCTACTCAGACAATCAGCCTGGTGTGTTGATCCAGGTCTATGAAGGTGAGAGAACTAGGACCAGGGACAACAACTTGCTTGGCAAATTTGAGCTCTCTGGTATTCCCCCTGCTCCCAGGGGAGTCCCTCAGATCACAGTGTGCTTTGACATTGATGCCAATGGTATCTTGAATGTTTCTGCTGAGGACAAGACTACTGGACAAAAGAACAAGATCACCATCACCAACGACAAGGGTAGACTCTCCAAGGAGGAGATTGAGAAGATGGTTCAAGAAGCAGAGAAGTACAAGTCTGAGGACGAAGACCACAAGAAGAAGGTAGAGGCAAAGAATGCTTTGGAGAACTATGCATACAACATGAGGAACACCATCAAGGATGAGAAGATTGCATCCAAGCTGCCTGAGGCAGACAGGAAGAAGATTGAGGAAGCCATTGAGCAGGCCATCCAGTGGCTCGATGCCAACCAGCTTGCTGAGTCTGATGAATTTGAAGACAAGATGAAGGAGTTGGAGAGCATTTGCAACCCAATTATTGCCAAGATGTACCAAGGTGCTGGCGGTGACATGGGTGCTGACATGGGTGATGATGGCCCTGCTCCTAGCGGTGGCAGCGGTGCTGGTCCTAAGATCGAGGAGGTCGACTAAGCTGTTTTCGCTCCTCAATCCTCATGTTTTTGGTTTCGTCAGTTAGTTTTATCCCCAAAAACTCCATTTTAAGTTCTATTCCCATAAACTCCATTTAATTATTTCTGCATTGTAGTTTTTAGTTAATGGTGATACTTTTTGCGTATTTTGGCTTGAACTTGTTTATCAAGTATACTATCATTTTTCGGATTCATAATTTCAGATTTTGCTAAAAAGCTCTGCTATACCGTTTGATCTATCTATGCCTTACAATATTCACTGTTTTATTTGTTCTGTTACCACTCACTCTAATATTTGATGCTTGTGGCTACTAATTGTGGCTCTCTTTTTGATCAGTGGCAGGTTTTATTGAATATATAAAGCAGTTGACTATAACATGTCTCTCTACCTATTCTAGACATGGTTAAATACAGGATTTGTTAATTGTGAAGTGTCTGTTAGTTGATATAATAATAATATTGTTTACACCTAACAGCTTGTGATAAAGGAAATGTCTTAAGTATGATAATTGGACGATTAGTGATCTGAAAGGTCGATTTTCCATTGATAGCTCTTGTATCGTTTAAAGGTTTTTAAGTTATCCCACTATCTTAATTCAAGTGGAATATGAAATTAGCACGTAGTTCTTTTGACTATTCCTCATACATACAAAATATTAAAGGGAAAAAGTAGTATACTCAAAGAGGGGACCAAGTTGCCACCATTGACCACACCCTTTAGGAAGTTGATGATGACATCCGCTATTTATTGCACTTTGTGCAGAAAGAAAGAAAGAAGTAAAATTTGACTCAGCTTTCTTAATGGTCACATGCTGTGCTGACCACAATTACTTAATTCTATGAGGGACACAACCAATGACTCCATTGCCTTTGGTTTGTGGTCCTTAGATACAAGATAGGCTCTCTCCATTAAGCTTCATTTGGGATTGGGATACTCTTTTCAACACATGTTCTTCTTTCATTAAGACATTACATATTAACAAGTTAAAACTTAAAAGTAAATCAAATTCGAATATCGAATACCAACACAAACATCCTCTACATAGACTGACTGAAACTAGCATTGAATATCATACCAAATAGTGTTGCAACAGAAGCTACAGCTAGTATGGCAAAACCTACCAACAACATCTAGTGTGTGCAAATAGATCATAAAATTGCATTAAACCAACATCATATGAAACTTAAGTTGGTGCACCCTTTCACCAAACAGGCACATCAGTACATCTACACTTAGGTCAACATGAGGTCGTTTCCTCCAAGGTGAGGACGGAGGCAAACACGAACTTCATGTTCTTCAGGTCCTTCACAAAGTTTTGGTACCAACATCTCTAGCACAGTTCCTGATTCGTCGTAGTATGCTTCGATTTTGGCATCTTCTGGGATTCTTGTTGAAAGAGGAATTTCTCTGACAAACTCACCTGGAGGGCAGTGTTCTGAGGATGACTCGTCAAGCTTGAAAGTTCTGTTTTGTCTGTTGATGAATGGCATACGAGATGTGCTTAAACAAGATACCTTTATTATACCATGTGTGAGTGTGTTTCGCCAGGAAACTTTCACCCTTTGAAGATCTACAAATGGCAAACTGAGTACGATTAAGTAACCTTGTTCATCTTCATATATGCTTTTTGCAGCTGTTACTGGCCCGTAGACATCCCTCATCACCCCACTAAAGTCATGTAACCAATGCGGTTCGGTTGGGTGAATTTCAAGATCTGGAGTTTGATAGGAAGGAGGATTTACTTGCAGGAAACACTCATCTTCATTTCCGTGAGGGAAGAAATCCTTTTTCCTTTTCCCATTGCAGGTAGTAGATCCATTGCGTCCCCGTTGCTGTGATTCGACGGCTGAGTTAACAAATTAAGCCCTGATCCATTAGCCAGTTTCTTTGGATTGGGATGCGGGTTACTCTTAATTGGCGGGAGGGGTCTCTCAAGCTCAAATTCAGTGTTGGGGAGGTTTCTCCATGAACTGTAATCGCTTGCTTCGTGAGGAATACTGAAGTTGAGTTCCCTACCTGTGAGTTCCATCCATCTTTTGCGCTCCTCTTCATCAAGAACCATGAGACTGGGAGATGAAACAACCTCAATACCATGAATACACTGAGGATTCGACAGCCCCCTGTAGTGCTTCCTCTGCATTCTATGAGATCGAACAAAACCTTTGTCTGCACTAAAGGGAAACGGGCGCTCCCCTTGACGAGAATGCCCATTCATGTAACTCCGAAGCTGCATCTTACCCAGTGCATTCTCAGGCCTTTCCTTGAAAATCCACATATACAGGTTCTCCATGTCATGTTGAACCATGAATAGATCAAGCTGGAGATCAGATTTATCAAACCCGGAATATCCATTACTATCCCTTACCATCTTTGCCTTCGATTTCTCATTTAACACAGGCCTAAAATAAAAGCTAAAGAAAACCCAAGCACCCCAAATACTATCCAAACGTTTCGCACATTTCCTTCCAACTTTAGACGCACTAATAGAACTTTCAGTCTCATAAACCTGTGTACCAAGCCCGACATCAAGAATATCACAATGTTCCGAGTTCCATGGCTGCGAAGGAGGGCTACGCTCAGCTGATAAAGGCAAATTAATATCAGGTGGACATGTTATGACTACTTGTCTATTCATCTCAAGGTCTAACTCATCATGTGAAGAAGATGCACTCGAATCCATGGACAAACGAGTCGAAGGATGATGATTCTCCATCGACAGCCAATACAACACCAAACAATATCTTCTATCTCACAATTCCTTCTCTTTGGGAGACAACAATTGCTAATGACAAACTTCAATACTAACAAACCAGAACAACAACTTGAACAAAAAGACTAAATCTTTACAAACACAACTACTATACTGAAGTTTTCTCTAACAACAAAAAAACCTATATCAAACCACCACTAAAACAAACAAAACCCCAGATTGGAAAATCAGCAAATACCCAAAATAAAAAAAAGGGAAATCCCACACAACCCCAAATTCTTATACAACAAAAGAATGAACTTTAAGGAACAAAAAAATCCCTATTTATATGACAAAAGCCCAAATCCAAGAAAATCAACTCTGTAAAAGTACATAGGCTTTTTTTTTTTTTTTCCAACACAAACAATATAAAAATTGAATCTTTATCACTATATAGTATAAAAAGATAATATTTTTCTTTCTTTTTTTAATAACAAAAGGTGTAAATATAGTGGATGTACAGTAATTACCAATCTATGAAGCCAAAACCCAAGAAAAGTACCAAATCTGAAGTGATTTTTGAAGAATACCTTAAAACTGCAGGAGCAACAAAGAAGAGAGAAGAAGAGAAATCAATGGTCCAAATTAACACCCCCATCTTCTTCTTTATCTCTTTTTTTTTGTTGTTTTTGTTTTTGTATCTGACTGAGTCTTTGTTGTCTTTCTCTCAAGAATTCGTCATACATACACACACACAATACAAAAGGGGCAAAAGGGGGCGGAGATAGAGATATATAGAGAGAGAAAAGTGAATATAGAGAGAGAAAGACAGAGACCCAAATGGAGAAGAAAGCTGGAAAATGGGGTCTGTGAGGTTTAGGGGACAAATTTGTTGGTTTCTGTTGAGATTGACACAGAAAAATCAAGAATCATCACCGTTTTCCAACCGTGTTTCCTTAATTGTGTTCTTTTTTATTTTATTTTATTTATTTCGCTGATCGAACTTTAATACGTGATCACAAACTCTTATAGAAATACGATATTTTTAATATTTTTTCTTGAAATTATTGACAATTTTTATAAAAACTTTTCTATTTGATTAATTGAACTTAATTATATTCATGATATGTTACATGTGGAGAGTGTTTGAAACAGTATTGTAACTGTTAAATCAACCGTAAAATTGACTTATCGGGATTGAGTTAACGGTTTAACGATTGAAAACATATTAAAATTTAATAAAATAAACGGCTTATTGGTATGGAGTTGGATTATTCAATTTCCTTATAAGGGAAATCGTTAATCCAATAAGAGTTACCATACTTAGGTTTTTATTTTAGATTTAATAGCCTCATTTAATATTTTATCATGATATATAAGAGTAGTTATATATTTTTGATAAAATATTAAGAGAGTATTGAAAATATTTTTAAATTTTGACGCAAATTATTTTATCTTGAAATTATTGACAACTTTTAAAAAAAACTTTTCTATTTGATTGATTGAACTTAATTATATTCATGATCTGTTACATGTGGAGAGTGTTTGAAACAGAATGGTAACCGTTAAATCAACCGTAAAATTAATTTATCGGGATTGAGTTAACGGTTTAACGGTTGAAAAAATATTAAAATTTAATAAAATAAACGACTTATTGATATGGAGTTGGATTATTCAATTTTCTTATCAGGGAAATCGTTAATCCAATAAAAGTTATCATATTTACATTTTTATTTTAGATATAATAGCCTCATTTAATATTTTATCAAGATATATTAGAGTAATTATATATTTTTTCTTTGTTAGTCCTAATTCATATAGGCTAAAGTTGTAAAGCCATTAAAATCATAAAAGCACTGAGGATATATACATGAAAAATATGTTTGCAACTTATTGAGTCATTTGGGAAGTGGAAGAACAATGAAAATGGGATAACTAACTGAAAATCTGAATCAATTTATCCATTTGATTTTGTTGCTGCTAAAAAAATATTTTTTTTGGGATAATGTATTTATCGAAAAAAAGAGAAGATATTATGGACATTAGAGGTTAGCCAATACATCGATTTGATAATTGTAATCCGTTATGAAACCAACCAGTGTTTTATAGGTTGGCTAGTGAATTAGTAAATCTAAAAGGTTTAACTGTCTTCCAATGGTGTTTCCTTAATTCGGTTTGGTCACCTAACAAGGGGTCTCAAATTCTTATAAAAGTTTGAAACTTTTAATAAAATATCGAGAGAAGTATTGAAAATATTTTTAAATTTAACGTGAATTATTTTATCTTGAAACTATTGACAATTTTAAAAATAATAAACTTAATTATATTCATGATCTACTACATGTAGCGGTGTTCGAAACAAAACTGTAACCGTTAAATCAACCATAAAATTGACTTATTGGGATTAAGTTAACGGTTTGACGGTTTAACGGTTGGAAACATATTAAAATTTAATAAAATAAATGGTTTAACGGTTGGAAATATATTAAAAGTTAATAAAATAAACAACTTATTGGTATAAATGTGGATTATTTAATTTCTTTATAAGGTAAATCGTTTTGGAAACATATTAAAATTTAATAAAATTAACGACTTATTTGGATGGGGTGAATTATTCAGTTTCCTCATCCGATAAACCGTTAAACTATTAGGAGTTACTATACTTACATTTTTATTTTAGATATAGTATCGTTATTTAATATTTTACCTTAATATATAAGAGCGATTATATGTTTTTCCTTTGTTAATCCTAACTCCTATAGGTTAAGTTGTAAAACCATTAAAATTAGAAACGCATTGAGGATATGTACATGAAAAATATGCTGCAATTTATTGAGTCATTGGCGAAGTGCTTATACCCACTCAACCATTGTTAATCCGTTATGGAATCAACCGGTGTTTTATAGGTTGGCTAGTGGATTAGTAAATCGAAAAATCGATAATCGATAAGTATAATCGTTCAACGAAATTATCTATTTTGTCTGTCCCATAGGCGGCCCTTGTCACATGGCATAATAAATGATATTAAACTCTCGTAAGAGTGTGAGATTCTTAACAAAATCTAGAGAGAAATACTGAAAACACATCAAAATTTGGCGCGAATTATTTCATCCTCACACTATTGACAATTTTGAAAGTACTCCTCTACTTGACTAGTTGTACTTAAATACGTCTCCGAATATCCAATGTCATAACAAGTAGTCTCAAATTCTAGTAAGAGCGTGAAACTTTTAATAAAATGTCAGGAGAAGTATTGAAAACATTCCTAAACTTAAATTTAGGAGTGTATTTCATTCATGTAACAAGATCATGGATGCATTTAAATTTAAGTAGTCAAGTATGGACTGTTCTTATGACTACCAATAATTCATAAACGAGCTACTAATTCACGTGCGCGCGCGTATATATATATATATATATATATATATATATATATATATATATATATATATATATATATATATATAATTGTTGAAATTAATTTATTTGATTAGATATGAATATTAATTGTAAGTAAATTTTTATTATTTACATTACAAATCATGAATTTAGCCTACAATTAAAGTAACAATAACATATATTCAATAATGACATAATGAACACACACATTTTTAAAATGAAAAAAAATGTATAGGATAGAGGATCGATCAAATCTTGTCTTGGGAGCAAAAGCAAAAGAAGTTTTGTACACAATAGTTAGTAGGAAAAACGGTTTGAAAAATGTTTTTATTTTGATTGAAATTGTTTATTTTAGTTGAAATTGTTGTTACGATACTAAATTTTGTGGAGAATCGTTTGTTCCCTGCACTATTTAATAGTTTATATTAAAGGTATATATCTGCTCACGTGGACACATTATTATTTATGATCATACAATATTTATGATGTATACTTGAACACGTATATACCTTTAAATTATATAATTAAATAGTGTAGAGGATAAAAAATCATTTTCAAAATTTGATATTGTTATAACAATATCGGTCAAAATTCAGATTTATTTCAGACCATTTTTCTATAATTATAAACAGAGATTTATTGATAAAATAAGAAGTGAGAATTGAAAATTGCTCCTCTTACTAAATAATTGAGCCTTTAATCAAGTGGATCATTAAGTTTTGTATTTTATTTTTTATAGTAGTGAATATCAACAAATTACATTAGATCAGTTTTAAAAAATATGTATATAAAATATTTAGTTTTGTAGCAAGTTATAAGTTCACGTGCTTCGTACATTTGCCTTTATATAAATTATTTTTTAGAATTAAGTTAAATTTTAGATTCATTTCTTTATATAATTTCAGATCAATATTTATTTTAATTAATATTTATCGATGAAGAACCTTCAAACTAAATTACTTATGAATTAGATATACAATCTTAAATGTGAAATTAAGTAGGGCAACTTTCACATATAGCAAACAAAAAACTCATATTTATATGCTAACAAAGTTTGCATAATTGCGCTCCATAGCAAACATAAAACGGTATAATTCGCTATACATATACAATTGTATAATTCGCTGGCCTATTTCGCTGCAATTGTATAATTCACTATCCTATTTCACTGTAATTGTATAATGCACAATAATATAATTCGCTGCCTATATAGCTGTAATATTTTTATAAAATTTGTTTTGCATACAATTGAATCTAATTAAAAATATTGCATAATTATAAGTGTATATCAAGAAGATATATGTTTTTCTCTCGCTTTATACAAAAACAAAAACATAATATATACACTTCTGTTGTATAAAGCTAGAGAAAATTGTATTTCACTGCAATTGTATAATTCACAATTGTATAATTCGTTGGCCTTTTTCTCTGCAATATTGTATAAAATTTGCATTTGTCTACAATTGAATTGAAGTAAAATATTTGTAAATTGTATAATTAAGTGTATAACACGAAGATATATGTTTTTGCATATGTACATACAATTTTCTCTCGCTTTATACAAAACAGAAACAAAATTTATACACTTCTGTGTATAAAGCGAAAGAGGCGAGCAGAGGGAGAGTGATGAGCGAGAATGGGAGAGTGACGAGCGAGAATGGGAGAGTGGCGAGCGAGAGTTTTGGGAGAGAGGCGCTTGGCAAACTTTGGCTTACGTTTGCTATGGAGCACAATTAAACCAAACCCTAGCTACTCCATTTATTTTAGGTTATTAGTTTGCTATTATATATAATTTTTCCAATAAAGTATTGAAGAGTATCACATTAAATAAAAAAATAATTTATTTTTTATTTGAATTTGGACAATTCTTCTTGTGAGATTTCTTTTACCTACCCTACATAAAGAAATATTATTTTAAAAGATAAAATCTAAAACCGTGAGAAAGCACTGAGTTTTTTTAAATTTTTTAATTTCTGACTCTTAAAAATGAAACATATTAGAAAAACATTTTTTTTAAAATAGAAAATAAATGTTATAAGATGTGCATTCTTATTAGGACTATCACCTTCTAGGGAGCTAAACGATAATTTATTTTAATGATTAAATAACATTATATTATAATCAATGATTAAAAATTGGTACAAAATTAAGATAAGTGAAATGACTGATTGTCCTTGTGCTTTTAATCACAATAGTTAAGGGAAAGTGTACTATGTTTGATTATCATTTTACAAATCTTTCGTAAATAAAATATGTAAAAGTTATGAATTAATTAATACAATATTTTATCCAATATAAAAAATAAAATAATTAGTACAACGAATAATCAAATTTTATAAATCTCATCTCTACATAACTGATCTTTATATGAATAACTCTGATCAGCAACCAAACAGAAATTATTACATATTCACTTTAACAAATGCTCCCTTTTTAATTAGATGATTATTTAATCAAATTTCGAGTTGCAAAGCGTTACGAACTTTTTTTTAGTAAAATAATATATTAATTAATATCGTTTATAAGTGGAAATTTAAACTAGATAAGTAAAAGAAAATCGAGTAAATATCACTTTTAATTAAAAATAAATAAGGAACAAGTGGATAGAAATGTCAAAATGTCACATTTCTTATCAATTATTGATAATAATACTTAATACTCATCACTACTTATATATCAAAATGTTCATCTTTTAAATACAATTATTTTCCACTTAAGCTTTTGGTAAAGAAAAAAAAGTAATAATATATATATTAAGGTCAAATAAATGTTGTTTGGAATGCAAGCAAAATGAATTTGTGGAAACATGAATCATTACTACTAATTTTTTTTGTTGTTGGGGTGGGGGTGGGGGTGGGGGGTTCCTTTATTTTTTATTTTGAAAATATTTAATATGTAAAATGAAGACTATACTAGACTATATTAATTCAATATAACTTGTGCACAATTGAATAATAAATTAATTTTTCTAATACAATTAAATTGCGAACAATGTAAAATAGATATTTACTTAAAGTCTAATAGAGTGTATAAGAAAAATTCCTAAATAATAACTCGTAAAAAACATAAATTTCTACGCAAATTCCTTAAACCTTGTCCAAGTTATGTTTTGGATCCAAAATTCAAAGCCCAATATTCAACTATATGGGCTATCAAGAGAGTCAAGATTGGACTTGTATAAAATATGGAGAAAATTTGAGAAATAACAAAAATAATAGATATCGTAAGGTTCGATAGCTATAATTTCGATAATTACGCTCCATAACTATGATTTTGTTTGCTATGAAAATTGCAGTTGTATATATCTACCTACGAAAAAATTGTACCCTAAAGTGCTCTTACTATGACTTAATTTCGCAAGTCATAAATTTAGAAAAATTTTTATCTTGTTCGATATAAATTGTATAGTATCTACTTCACAACGTATGCCTCACAATTTTCCTTCAAATTAGAACAACGCTAAAGTAAGTCATTTCAGTAAATAGCGATTTACTTTCAAATTAGAACTTCTCAAATCTCCATGCATATATCAACTAATCAGATTCCAAATCAGATATCGAATAAAAAAAAGACAATTCTACCAAGTAATGCAAATTCAAATCATCATTTTGCTCCAAAATAATAGTCCTTTCGAGTTTATATTATATACTATTTTATGGTAACTAAAACGTGCCTCTAACGCTATACATAATATATACTAACAAATTAAAATTCCAAGTAAGAACTTGTATATATGTAGACAAATATATAATAAGTACAAATGCTCAAGCCTTACTTGACTTACAAATTAAACATTCCAACTATGTTTATCATGATAAAATCAAAACCTTATTGATCAAATCATTCTTCGAACAATGGGAGAAGAACAACATCATTATAGAGAACTCGAAATCAACCCTGTTATAGTTGGCCTTCTTGGTATCATAGCTGGCGCTATAATCGTAGTTATTATACATTTTATAATAATATCATGGTGTAAAAACACTTCATCTGATCCTCCAGAGCAAAACACGACTATCCCAATAAGTCAAAGTCAAAATCGCTCTCGTGCTAGAGCTCAACAAGAGACGTCTAGTAGCACGAGCTCGAGTAATTCGATGGTGCAATTGATTGTTTTATCGAGGTACAACAAAGATACAAGAGAAGATATGTGTTGTATATGTTTAGGTGAATTTTTGGAAGGTGATGAAGTTAGGGTATTGTCGCAATGTATGCATATTTTTCATGTACCATGTATAAATGTGTGGTTACATTCTCATCGAAATTGCCCGCTTTGTCGTGCGGAGACTACGTTATTGGCTCCTCCGCATCAACGTTTAATAGGTTTGTTGCCGGAGCCTCATAGGCAAATTCATAATTTAGAGTCTGTGGATTCAGAATGAGCATGTATATACGCATGTTTACGTTCGTTTTGGTTTGTATACATCTTTGTATTTCCTATATATGGGCCTAATAGAAATGATCCAAATGACCATTTATATGGTCCACAAACTCCAAGCCCATCACCAACTTTATTTTATTGGTTGACTATATCTTTAACGTTAAAATAAAGTTATTCTTATCTATGTCGTTACTAATCTCATCATTTGTACCCTTCAATTGGATGGAAAATCTCAATCAACTAAAATTAATCAATTTTAATTCGATCTGACCCAATTAATCATATAACTCGTTTCTTTTATCTGAATCAACTTTGTTTTCCACCGCCCGCACCTCCACTTAAACCACCACCAAAGACACCTCTCTGATATATCCTCCACCTCCACCTCTCCCACTACTGTACCTCCTCCAAGTCAACAACCACAAAGAAATAACTTTATAAAAATAATAAATAAATAATTATCACATATTAAATTACACTGATATAATAAATATTTTGTATCATCAAAGCATATATAATTAAAAAAATTATTTCAGCGTTTTATTTTTGTTCTCGAAGATTTCCATGTATAAACCAAAGCACCGTCAAACACACAATTGTTTTAAAAAATAATAATTAATGCCATAAAATCAGTAAGTATATGCAACCCCGAAACCGAATTGTCAACAAAAAAAAATTAACATTTCACTGTCTCATTAATTGATATCTTCTATGTCTCAATTTACGTGATATTTTTAAAATTTTGATAATAAATTAAATTTTTATATTTAACAACGTTAAAATTAAAATGTTCTAATTCTTGAAATTCAAACTTGTCATGTCTTTGTTTTATTTGTTTATTCTATTTCTTTTTTGGTATATTTTAAAAATAATATTTATTTTCTTTTTTAATCACTTTTTAATTTTAATTTTCTAAGCAGAAATTGACATGCAAAGTTGAGGGTGCACATGCATTCGTTAAATTCGTAAATCTTTTTCTACACATATATATATATATATACCTGAAAAATTAGCAGAAACAAAAATATAATTAATAGTGCAATCATGAGTCATAAATAGTAGAGCCTTGTGTCACTACTCGCTGGTATATTAACCGAAGGTACTATCTCGAAACCAAGGTTTAAATCCAGCTAAAGCCATATTTTATTAATTTTGTTTCAAGTTTAAATTGATACAATCAGGTCTTTAAATTCTGATTCTTGACATTTTTAAAAATTACATAATTAAATTATTTTTTATTATATTTTATATATTATTAATTTAAAATTATAAAATTAAATTTGTTTTTATTTATTTTTAATCTTCATGTCAAGTTAAAATCAGATAAATATATTAAAACGAAGTGTGTGTATATATATATATATAAGAAAATGTTCATCTTATCTCATGTATGATGTTTACACTATTTTGTCGTTTATTTTTACCCTTTTAATAATCCTCATTAATATCTCAATAATTCAAAAAAAATAAAATTATTTTTAGAATATAATATTCTCATAATGCATTATACACTTGTCTTGAATTCCCAAAACCATACAAAATAATTTATTTATTTTTAAAAAAAGGGCCACTATACTTAATAATAATACATAATCAATTAATATCATGCCCAATTCCTCTACCACAAAAATTTCAAAAACCTCTCCCTTCTCCGGCGCCGGCGTCTTCACCGGAGCTCCGACATGTCCCCTTTATTTGCAATTGTCTCACTGATCATACTTATAATCATACCGACTATCATATTCGCTTTCATCTACGCTATGAAACACCCGGATAACGTTTTCCGGCGAAGCTCCGGCGAAAATTCCGGTGAGTCGACCACCGGAATTATTACACATCATACGGATATGTTATCGACTGTAAAGTATGAAAAAAAAACTTCGCCGGAGAAGGAGGAAGATCCCGGCAATGAGTGTCCGGTGTGTTTGACGGCGTTTATTGACGGAGAAGAAGTTAGACAATTGATGACGTGTAAACATATTTTTCATTTTTCTTGTATTGATAAATGGCTTTGTTCTAAATCAAGTTGTCCGGTTTGCCGTGCTGCCGTTACCGTTAAACGGCCTAAACGGCCGGCGGTGAGTTTCGATGACGATTTCCGGCAAGGTTTGCCGGATGCTGCTGCGTTAGTTTGATTGTGGTGATGTATTTTTTACGTCTTGTTCCGAGTTCAATTGAATTTATTACTTTCGATAATTATTATGTATATATTTATGTGAAGAATTAGATTATTTATGTATTTATTCTTAATTTAATGATTTAATCTGAATTTATTACTTTTGATAATTATTATGTATATATTTACATGAAGAATTAGATTATTTACGTATTTATTCTTAACTTAATGACTTAATATTGGATGTTTATAAGTAAACACGTTAATTATCATAAAGTAAGTAAGTAGATACGTGTATTTTACGAGACGAATTTTATATGATTTGTCACGTAGCGTAAGTGCATTTCACACAATTTATCATATTTAACGTGTTTGTTTATTTGTCTAATGTTATAATTATTTAAATGATTATTGGTGCACACTTAAATTGAAGAACATAAATATCATTTAAAAGACATATTTATATATTATATCTTTTTAAAAATTATATTTTATATTTGAATTCAATTAACTCAATAAGTGAAATAATTGATTTTCATAGCATTAAAAGGAAGCACTCTTTAATGATTTTATATGAATTTTTAGAACTTAGACTTCTTATTAAAGAAAATAAATATATATTCCTAGAAATTTAAATTGTTCAACCAAATAATATATATTCCTACTTTTATGGAGAAAGTGAACTAATCACTTTAAACAAAAAATTTCACATGTAATAAGCTTATCACTAGTTTAATTTCAATTTATCGATATTACACTATACAAATTTTAATTAATAAGATAAATAAATTTTAAATACTAATTAAAGAAGGATAAATAATTACTAGTAACATACTTTGTTGCAATTTGAGTTAATGCGTCAAATGATCAAAGTTTATCGACTTAACAAATTGATTATGTCGCTATTAATCTAACAATTCGTATATAGTAAAAAAAACTAAAAAATTTGTGAAATCGAAATAAATTAATACTTGTGTAATTGTCAAATTAATAAAGTGGGGTATTCAATTAGTCCAAATAAATCATAGAGAAATAAAGGAAAAGGGTGTAAAAGATATTTTTAGTTTGACCAAAATTGCTATTATAATATCAAATTTAATGGAGGATCTTTTACTTTCTGCATTATTTAATAGTGTATTTAACAGGTATATATGTACTCATGTGGACACGTTACTATTTATATTTATATTGTTCAAGAATACGTTATTGAATAATGCAAAAATAAAATGTTCTTTCTAAAATTTAATATTATTACGATAATTTTAATTAAGATTCGAATATATTTTAATTTTTTTTCCAAAAAATAAAAAATATTTTTTTAAAAAAGAGGTGAGGTCCATCACGGTGAAGTGACAATGTGCCAAATCCAAAATCATTTTGAATTTTGCTTCTTCCCGTAGTCCAACGAACTCCAAATTATTATTCCGTTCGTTTTATAATAAGTGATATTTTTAGTCTGAATATATTTCGTAAGAAAATTATTGAACTCCTAAAAGAGTAAATAAAATTTTACTAAGTTATTCTTAATAAATATCTTTAAAAAAAGAAAAGCTCTTTAATCATTTTTTATCATATAAAATTATCTTTATTGAATCAAAATAATAATTAAAAGAAACTAAGAACACAATTTATTATTAAAGGGACGGAGCAAACAAGAAACATTTCAAAAGTAATATTTTTCACGTTTGAATTATTTGGACAAATTTTTCAGAAGTATTTTAAAAAATCACAAAAAATGACACTTTCCTAGTAAAAATAAAGTAGAGGTGGACATGATATGATATGATACGATATTTGAACGAGTGAATGACTCATATATGTAGTAAAAGTAAAAGTAGGGGTACACGTGATATGGTATGGTACGGTATGGTATGATATGGTATGATATTTGAAAGTTTTGATATTGTAATTTCGAAATTCAAGTTTTAATTTATCATATCATTATCATATCAATTCAATTCGGTATATTGGAGTTTAATTTTGGTATTCCATGGTACGGTATATCATTAATCATAGTTAGTTCAACTTCTACTAATATATACTCATATAATAGAGTATTATGACTTCAACTATTAAAAAACTATTTCAATTGTATCATACTAACATATTACACATTTAGGGGTTGTTTGGTAGGATGCATTAGAAGATATAGTCCATGGATTATGTAAGGTATTATTTAGTACTATGTTTGGTAGGAATTTGAGTTTATGTATAACTAATCCATGGATTAGTTATACCTCCAACATGGTATTATAGGATGTATTACTAATACCTTCCATTTGAAGGTATTAGTAATACATAGGATATAATACCATGGGATAAGCTATGTAAAGACAAAAATATCCTCAACCATTTCAATTATTTTGTGTTTTTTCTTGATTTTATTATTTATATTTGTATTAGTAAGTTTATTTAAACAAATTGGCTTACAAATTATTTCGAGAGAGTTATTTGTTACTAATAAATTCAATATAAATCAATACAAATTTGAAATGTGAGTTGTATATTTGTATATGAAGTTTGTGATCTAAATTGAATGTGTGTGTGTGTATATATATATTTGCTTGGTTTTCTAATTATTTGTATTTTAAACAATTTAAAAAATTTACATACATATTAAAACTAAAACTTGCAATTTTATATGTCCATGTAGATGGTTTATTCAATTTTACCGTTGTTGACCACTTTCTCGATTTTGAAGTAGATAATTTATCTTTTTTTAATTGAAAAATGACCTTTTGTGAGTGATCAATTTATTAAGATACAACTATTTATCCTCAAATAATTCAAGTGAAAAAAATAACAAACAAGACAACTAAATTGTTCTTCCCATAGCTAGTTAGAAGGTTATGAAAATAATATTGTCGAACAATTATCTACCTTGATTGAATTACATAATAATTCAAGGGTATAATTGGAAAGAAGTTTTTTATAGAGCTATAATCCAAACACAAGATGAGGTGGGAAAAAATGAACCAAACACTTGATAAAAATAATCCCTGCATTACTAATCCCTGCATTATTAATCCCTGCATTACTAATCCCTGCGTTATGAATCTTTGTACCAAACGACCCCTTATATTCAAAATAAAGTAAAAACAAGTCATTTTGTTCATCAGTTACATTTCAATCAAAATAGAGTATTCACATTTAAACTTTTAAACATTTAGTTAATACTAATACTAGATTGCATATTTGTTAGTATTTTAAGAATATATATATGTGTGTGTGTTTTATTTATTTAACTATGTATATTGATATAATATCCAATATTTCAGTATTTTATTTCTAAATATCAAATATCGTATCAAATAGTAAAATTAAAAATATACTATATACCACAACAAATATCATATATCATAATCAAATATTAAAATCTATCATATAATATGATAATTCAATATATATCATACCATATTCACGGAGATAAAAATAAAAAGTTAGGTGTGAAGTTGATTTAGAAAAGTCAATTGAGTTTGGTATGATCTCTAAGTTGCTAAACTATCAAAGACTAAAATATAGAATTGTGTATTTATTAACTTAGATTCAAAGTTAATAAATACACAATTCTATATTTTAGTTCATATCATTTAATTATTTAATTTACCGCTTGTTTTTCACAAGCTTATGTGTTGTTTTATTTGTCTCATATTAATTGATTATTTTTTATTTTGTATATTTTTAAAAAAATTATATAAGTAAAAATTAATTTTACTAATTCATCAATTTAAAATATTTTGAAAATTGTACAAACAAATTTTATTAAAAATAATTAATTACAAAGGTTATAGATGAAAATTTTAATTAATTTTTCTTGTTTTATTAAGACGGAGAAAAAATATGAGACAATTATTTTCTTTTATTATAATGATTAATTAATATGAAAAAAAGAAAGTATAATCTAATCATCGACTCATGTGTCCTTAAATTATGTGTACTATTTCAACAATATCATTTTACATATTATTGATAGGATCACAAATATATTTACTCACTATATTTTTTTATTGACATTAACTCAATGTTAATAAAGTATAATAAAAAAGAATAAATTGTCTTTTCTTGATTTATAATAAATAACAAGTAAAATAGGACATTATTTTACATGTAAATAGGAATGAAGAGAATAATATTTTTTACATAGGAAATTAGAAAGCTTTAGTGAGAATTTGTTTTCCACCATCCGTTTTCGTAATAAGTTAGTTTACGAACAGTCAATAGTTGACAAGTATTATTAAATAGACAAAATATAAAATAATAAATTTACTAGAGTATATCAATTATTATTTGCGAAAATTATGCATTAATTACGTAGGTTGACTTCGAGTTTGTATAATTAGTCACATTTATATATGTATAATTCATCAGATTATACAAATACATATGTATAATATACAATTATTTAATCTATATACATATATAATCCACCTCTCTCCCACTCTCTGTCTTCTCTCGCTCGCCTCTCTCCTCCCTCTCCCACTCTCCCATTTTTCGCTCGCCTCTCTCCTCCCTCTCCCACTAACCCATTTTTCGCTCGCCTTTCTCCTCCCTCTCCCAATCTCGCTTGCCTCTCTCCTCCCTCTCCAACTCTCGCTCGCCTCTCTCCTTCCTCTCCCGCTCTTGCTTGCCATATGTACAAACACATATATAAAATATACAATTATCTAACCGATATATATATATATAATTTACATTTCTCCCCACTCTTTTTTCCCTCTCTCTTCTCTCTCCTTGTCTTGTTCGCCTCTCTCCTTTATATAACATGTAGCTACAAATTGTAATTATCAAACTATAATAATGAAAAGTAATTAAGTTATTTTTAAGTGGATATATGTAAAAACTTTTATGTCTAAGTTAAAATTTAAAAAGTAAATCCAAATAAGATTTTTTCCTTTATTACTAATAAAAACCTGGAAGATATTGGTGACAGACAACATGCCAATTTCTTCCCCTTTGAGCAAAATCCCAGTCACTATCCAACCTCCATCTTTAACCTGCATTTTCCCCCTCCAAATTCTTCAAATCTAAGCTAAACACAAATCCCAAACAGTAAAACGAAATCAAGAACCCAAAAATTATCTTCTTTTTTCTTTCACCAAGAATCAATGAAAAGAGCTCACATTAGATTCATTCACCATAAGAAATGGTCAACACCCATTGTTGTATTCACAATCTTTGTTGTTATACTCATTCTTACACTAATTTTAACCAACCCCACTTCCTCATTTAAGCCAAAATCATCAACCCCACATTCAAAATCACTTCTTTATGATGAAATCTTGCCTGAGTTGCCTCGATTAGCTTACTTGATTTCGGGTACTAAAAATGATGGAGTAAAGATGAAAAGGCTGCTTCAGGCAGTGTATCATCCGAGGAATTATTATCTGTTGCATCTTGATTTGGAGAGTTTGGATAGTGAGAGATTGGAGTTGGCTAAGTATGTTAAGTCGGAATTTGTGTTTAGGGATTTTGGGAATGTTAAGGTTGTGGGAAGATCAGATCTGGTTACTTATAAAGGTCCTACTATGTTGGCTTCTATGTTGCATTCCATTGCTATTTTGTTGAAGCTGCCTAAGAGTTGGGATTGGTTTATTAATCTTAGTGCCTCTGATTATCCCCTTATGACTCAAGATGGTTAGTACTCTGATTCTTCCTGTTGTTACTTTGAAGGGATGTGATTTGTTTGTAGTGTAGATAAGTAATTATGAAGGGTTAGTATGTAGTTGAACTTTGTCTAAGGTTAGTAGGTAGTTGAACTTTGTCTAAGGTTAGTAGGTAGTTGAACATTGTCTCATTTCCTAGCGTAATGTAGGTAGTTGAACTTTGTCTAAGGTTAGCAGGTAGTTGAACGTTGTCTCATTTCCTAGCGCAATGTAGGTAGTTGAACTTTGTCTAAGATTAGTAGGCAGTTGAACGTTGTCTCATTTCCTAGCGCGATAGGATTGGTGGTAGTTTGGTGTATTGTACCTTTTTCCTTGTTTATACCAGTAGACAGTAGTAGTAGCATTTTTCTTGTATTTGCCTGTTTTAAGACTTCTGTTACTCCTTGTTATTTACTATTGTTCAATTATCATATTAGTTGGTTATTGTTATTGCTCCTCTTTTGGATGCTATGTTATATTTTCCGAATTACTTTCTATGTCCTATTTACTTATGTATTTTTCTTTTAGCTGATCTGATGTTTGTTACTTGAGCCGAGCCCGAGTGTCTTCTAAAAATAGCCTCTCTACCTCTGAGGTAGGGGTAAGGTCTTGCATACACTATGTCCGCAGACCCTGCTTATGGGATTACACTGTTTGTTTTGTTGTTATTGGTATGAAATGTGTAGATTTGTACTAAGTCTGCACTAATTGTCATGAAGGAGCAGTTAACGGACTAATACTTTGTACCTACTGACTGAAAATAGTGGATCTATATTAATGATGCTGATTTGATTCAAATGATGCTCCTCAGCAGGGCAGACTCACAAAATTTTAAATTGATTGGCTCACCCTACTTTGTTGTTAAGACTTGATAGGAAGTGTAGTTTCTATAAATGGATGTTAGGAGTAAGGGGAAGTTAAGTTGCTGGAAAATAGCTTGCTTAAGTTTGATTGAGTTCATACTCTATTCCCTTTGTTTTCTTTATAAGAATAATAATCGGAGGGTGTAACTTGTTTTAAAGTGCACTAACTGTTCTTGGCTAGAATTGTATATATTGTTGAAAGTGTTTGAAGTATGTACATTTATACTAAGTCCTTATTGACATGACAGAGTAGTGGATGTAGTAATATCTGAGTTCGCCCTGACGAGTGCTGATAATGGATTTGATCAATGCTGTTCCTCAGCAGGACTCTCAAAATTTTAATTTTTTTGGCTCAGCCTAGTTATGTTCTTTGAAGTTGATATGAAGTTGCTAGGCTATACAGGGTGAATGCAGGACTAAGGAGAAATTAAGTGGCTGGAAAATAGCTCGCTTAAGTTTGATTGAATTGACACTCTATTTTAAGCTAGGAGTTGTTTATTGGTACATAGGAAATGAGTAATATTATTAGTTTAGTTAATTACTTGAACTTTTGCACTTCTTAATTGGAAGGTTTTGAAAGAATCTATATTACATGCTTATAAGTTTTCTTCAGTTGATTATTCCTAATATGTTACAGTTAGGAGAATATTGTCATCACACTGAAGTCTTTGAAAGAAATTTAGTTTATTTGCTAATACAGGTGATTATAACTTCTGCTAAAGCTTTGTAATATTGAGGTTCATGTCCAAGTATGGTGTATGTAAGGAACATTATACAGTCGACAAGATTAAATGAGTTCAGTAGTTATTATAATTTATATGTGTATGTGCTCTGTAACCTTAGAACTACATTGTTTTTATCAAATAAATGCAAAAGTGTCATGTTTTACTTCTACTTATATGGTGAAATGCTAAGTCTTATGATTTTCAATGAATTTAAGTCTGTTCTATTTCGCCTCGAGTATTTAGTAAAGAAAACAAAAAACCACTAGCATTCTATCAGTTTTTGATCTTTTCATTCTATTTCTTTCCCAGGTTTATTATTGCTATCATTTTCCAGCTTCTTTAATAGTCTTAGCCAAACATGATCACCGCTTATTGTTTTCTTTTGAAATGGTCAATCTATTTTGCAATTTCCAGCTTTCAGTAATCGACATTTGTTACAATTATCTGTATGCAATCTAATCTCTTTTCTTTTTCTTTCAGATATACTCCACATTTTCTCATACTTGCCTAGGGACCTGAATTTTCTTGAGCACTCAAGTAATATTGGTTATAAAGAGTGAGCGTACTATCACTTGATTATGGTTCCATAGGATCTCTCTTTTTGAGGCAAACAGATCTTGTCCTTGATGACTGCTGTTGAATAACTTTCCGTTACCTATTCTGTTTTCTAGGTTTTCAAGGGTGAGACCTATTATAATAGACCCCGGTTTATATCATCTGAAGAAATCTGGTGTGTTCTGGGCTAAGGAGAAAAGATCTGTGCCTGCTTCTTTCAAGGTCTTCATGGGTACTGCTCGAAAATTTGCTTCCTTTTCTGAATACACACATATTATATGCATGCATAAGTGTGTTCTACATTATAGTGATTCATTTTTTTTACTCCACCGATAGATAATTGATTTGTTTTTGGGAAGGTAACTGGGAATAAAATAGAGATCAGTAATCATTTATTCATAAGTTCTCTTAAGGTAGATAGCAGAATAAAAGGGTCCTAGCGGTAAGTTTCTAATGAAGGATTGCAAGGGCAAATGAGAAAAAGGCAGAGCTCTTAGGGCATTCTGCAAGCAGAATAACATGCTTCCTACTGGTATCTAGTGTTAAATTAACAGATGTTGGACAATGATTACTTTGACGTAATTGGATGACACACTTCTTCACCTTTTTACGGCAGTGAGGAGGGGGGAGTCAGGGGTGTTAGCAGCCTGAGTAAGGGGTCGTGGGACTAGAGTTTCATCATCTTATTTGAGTAGCCCTTTTAATAGCCATTTTCATCTTCTGTAGTGAGATCCCATTACTTGTTACCTTCTAATGCAAAACACATGTAGATGTCAGGGTACACAAATTTGGACTCGGAAAGTAGATAGCTTTCAAGATGATTTTCCAACAGTTTTCTCGTAAATGCTGTATATAATCAAACTAGGAGTGAGTTTGCTGGATCAGGAATCTGCTTTCCTCTTGATGATTTTGTATCAAAATGATATTTTTGACGCCTTCCAAATTCTGAGCAAAATAGTGTGGCAACAAAAACTTGAGTAACATAGATGAGTTACGGCCATTCTTTTGATGATTAATTGACACTTGTTTATGCTTTCCAACAATAAACATATATATATATTAAGGAGCGTATTCTAAGGTAGAATTTTTGTTGAGTCTCACATCGGTGGGATGAGGAGAAATTGGTCTTTTGACAGGGTCTTGAGCAATCCTCACCTTTTGAACTAGTTTTCAGGCTTGGACTTGAGTTAGGTCTAAGGTCCATAGCATGGTACTCGAGCCAGACCCCAAGATGTCCAGTACTAGGAGTGAGGAGGTTTTGAGTCCCACATCGATGGGATGAGGAGAAATCGGTCTTTTTATATTGTCTTGGGCGATCCTCACCTCTTGAGCTTGCTTTTGGGGGTGCTAAAAGATACTACTACTACTCAAATAGTCATCTAGCTCAATGCTAAAACTGTTAGCTCCTTTTTTTCGTAAAAAATTGTTTCCCTATTAGTCATTTGCTGTTTTGTTTTCACTTCCAGGATCTGAATGGGTGATGCTCTCAAGGCCATTCCTTGAGTTCTGTATTTGGGGTTGGGACAATCTACCGCGCACTCTTCTGATGTACTACACAAATTTCTTGTATTCTCTCGAGGGCTACTTCCACACCGTTGTCTGCAATCACAAAGACTACCAGAACACGACAGTGAACCACGACTTACATTACATCAAATGGGACAATCCCCCAAAGCAGTATCCTATCAATTTAACACTGAAGCACTATGAGGACATGATCCAGAGCGGTGTCCCCTTTGCTCGTACTTTTGCTACTGATGATCCAGTTCTCGATAAAATTGACAAGGAAATCTTAAGAAGGTCTCATGGCGTGTTTTCGCCAGGGGCTTGGTGTGTCGGAACTTCTTCTTTAGGTAAAGATCCTTGTACAGTTTATGGCAGTATAGATGTTGTCAAACCATCAACAGGCTCAAGAAGCCTAGAGAAACTTGTACTTATGCTCCTTGATACTGAAAATTTCAGGTCAAGACAATGTAAATAAATTATACAAAACTCTTTTATTCCTCTTGAAAATATTTCTTCTCTTTTTCATATTCTTTTTGCCTCTTTGCTTTGTATAATTATTATTTGACATGATGAGAATCCTTTTGTTTGTTCTTTGGTTATAACAACATAGGGTGGACATTCGGTATTTCAGTTCGGTTTCGATTTTTTTTTCTCGGTTTTCGATTTTTGTAAATTGTGTACCGAATACCGAACCGAAATATTTCGGTTCGGTTCGGTTTTTATTATTTCGGTTCGACTTTTATTATTTCAGTTCGGTTTTTATTATTTCGGTTCGGTTTTTATTATTTCAGTTCGGTTTTGTTATTTCGGTTTTTTTAATGGGCCTGCTTAGTTGGGCTTTTAAAAATTTACAATTTTTTTTGTTTGATTTTTAGCTTAATGGGCTAAAAATAATTATATCAAAAAGTCTTTTACTTTTTAATTTTTTATTTTAAATTATAATATTTATTATTTAATATTAATAATTAATATAATATAAATATATATAATAATATAATATATTTCGGTAAATCGAAATACCGAATTACACAAAATCACATACCGAAAACCGAACCGAAATACCGAAAAATACAAAAACATATATCGAATACCCAATCGAAAACCGAAAAACCAAAACCGAAACACCAAAAAAATTCGGTTCGGTACGGTGTTTCGGTGTTTATGCCCAGCCCTATAACAACGTATATACCTAATTTGATCCATGAGTGGTTTGCGGAGGATGGTGTATACGTAAACTTGTAAAAGTTGAGAGATTGTTTAGACTGTTCAAGAGGTCCACCAAATGTTCGTATCAATTGACTCACAATTACTCCTTTGCCACAACTCACAAGTTAAAAATCTTAAAATTATGTTACTATAAGAACTTATTCGATGTTATCTCATAAATAGGGTTTGAGGAGGGTGATTGTATGCAACGACATTCCTAATGAACTGTTTGCGACCGACCTTCGGCGTATGTTTAGCATATCTAGAAAAAAAACATATAATAATAAATAAGTCACATCGGAAATAATGAAGAAAATACAATAGCAATAACAATTAATATGATAATCAAAACGAATTAATTATAGTATGGAAAAAGAACAAATATATCCTGAACTATCATAAATAGTATGCATATACCCTCTATTATACTTTTGAGACATTGGCGCCCCCGTCGTTAAAAAACTAAAGCATATATTCCTTTATACTGACAAACATACACGTATCACAATTTTATCCACCGACCCGATATTTATCAATATCGAATCGATAAATAAGATTGCGCCATGTGTCCCTATTTAGTCTTCCGTTAGAGTGAAGGAAATATAAGCTATATTTTTTGGACGGCAGGGGCACCAATGTCCCAAAAATAATAACAGAGGGTATATATATCCATACCATTTACGATAGTTCAGGGACATATTTGTCCTTTTTTCCGTTATAGTAATTAGTATATGATAAGAAAAATTAGACAACACTCAAAATACCTGCTAACGTGTATATATATTCCGTAGAGTATATGTGAATCTCCTCTTCACATATTCAAACCATCTCAGTACCGAACCGATCAACCGAGGGTCAAAACCGACAATAGAGAATGAAATAGCGGGAACACAAGCCTTTGACTTTTAAGGTCATGTTTGGTCAAACTGTCTCTTTAATAATTGTCTTTTTTTTCGACCATTTCAGTGTTGTTACTGATTCTTGTCTTCAAGGACACTCAACTATCAGGTTCTTCACTTTTTTTCCCCTTTTTTATTTTTTTAGGATAAATTATTTTAGGGTTTATTATTATTGTTTGAGATTGAAATTCAATTGTGAAATTTGGTACTTTTATGCCTCAATTGATTTGTTTTGTAAATTGTGTTAACAAAAAAAGGGAAACTTCACTAAATTTCAATTGATTGTTGTTTAGTTTGTAATTTCTGTAATAATGTCTGATTCTGTTACACAAAATTGAGGTTGCATTTTGGATTTGTGGGTATTAATGTAGAATTTTATGATGTTAGTAACTGTTCCATAAGTTTTTTTTTCAATCCTACTGTTTGATTAAATGGTAAAAGAACACATTTTTTTGCGAGTTTCATATCTAACTATCAGTTTTTTTTTTTTTTTCCGATTTGAACTATACCTTAAAACTATTTAGGCCAATTACTAGTTGTTCTTTTTTTTTTTTACCTGTCACGTCTAGTCAACTAGGTGTGTTTTAATACGTAAATGTGTATAGTTTTGGTAGAAAAAGGGAAAAACGGATAGTTGCGGTGTGAAACTCGTGGAAAAAAAAAGATAGTTCAGGTGTGTTTTTGACCATAGTAAGGTTAAACGTTTACGAGTTGAAAGTCTCGTACATGGTTCTTAGATGGGGGGGAGTTTTATGATTGGTTTGAAGAATGTCTCAAGATTCAAGCAATTGCGGATGATATTATAAGTAGTAAATTCATGTTCCTCCCACGTCGTGATATATTTTTATTGTTTGTTGATAGTTATGCTTATTTGTTCTTTTAGTACAAGTAGCTATTTGAGTTTGCTATGAATCTTTACTATTGTCCAACCGTTGTTGAGGCTTTTGCTTCGTATCTTCTTGCTTGTAATTGCAAAGAATTGTACTACTGAGTTGTTCTGGTCGACCTACGAAAGCATCAGTTAATCTACTGTACTGCATTAATCCATATTGAGTTGGGGTTAATTATATTTTTATCCTTCGTATCCTCATGAAGGAGTACGAGAGGATTAAATTGGTGTACTAACTCCGCGATGTCATGTTTTTTCTCCTTTCTTTGTCACAAGGAAATCTGCTTGTATGATGGATGGCGAAACCTCTGCAAGCACTATTCAAGGGATCAACCGGAGACGTTCTGAGGGCAAGAGTTCATTCCGAGCCAAAGCAGATTATGATGACAAAACATTGCATGTTAATCAGCATACACAGACTAGGTGATTTAATTAACTGATAAGTACTTTTCTTTCTCTTTTATTTTTCTGTATGGTTATGAAGACCTATAAATGGTTCTAATTCCTATATATGTTTATGAAATTTTGTAAAGTGACTCGGCAAAGCTGAAGAAAGGCTCAAAAATTGTCGGAGGAGGTCTAAGACAATACAGTATAATGGGTCGGTGATAATCTAAGGAATGCTAAATGTCCTATGCATTATGGCCTTTTGTGGGTAACTCCATTGTTCTGGATAACGATTTCAATTTTTTCATTTTTAACTTGTTAATTTGCAGTTTGTAAGAAGGTGGAAGATAAGGGACGAATCACATACAGTGAGGTAAGTGTGACCCTTGTTCTGCTAGACTGAATTACCTATACACTCGAAAAAGAGTCTCGCAAAGGTAGACCTAGTCTATACACTTGAAAAAGAGTCTTGCGAAGGTAGACCTAGTCTATACACTTGAAAAAGAGTCTTGCGAAGGTAGACCTAGTCTATACACTTGAAAAAGAGTCTCGCGAGGTAGACCTAGCCTATACACTCGAAAAAGAGTCTCGCGAAGGTAGACCTAGTAGATATCTATCCTATACATCGTAAGTATCAAACCTTCTCAGTCTTCGCAACATTTCTATCTTCATTTATTTTACTAAGAATTGCCTCCTAGTATCTCTATTCTACTGCATAAGAAACGATCTCTCCAACGCATAAATGGTTGTGCTATTTATGAGTAAATGACTGCTTGGATTTTTGAACTTCAATTTATTGCTCGTTCAATGAAATGTTGCAATATTGAACATTATTCGTCATGCTTAATAGAAAGCCTATATGAAAATTGCTTTTTTGGTAGAGATATGGTGGTATTGAATCTTAAGCTAGAAGAAAAACATTGTACCACCATGTATATTTTAGGCGCTTACACAATTCATCCTTGCTAATGTGAAAACTTACCTTTTCTCCTCTGTCTTGATTCTTGTTCGTCTTTCTGGATTTTCCTAGTATATGCATATGACATATAGATAATCATTCTTGATATATAGGTTGCAGACGAAATCATAGCCGAGTTAATGACAATGGAAAACAGTTCCCCTGTTCCCCTTAATGAGGTTAAGTACAGATCTCAAGACGTTAATTATTTCTTTTCTCCGTCAACTATGATTTGAATAGAATGCTTTATAACCTTTCCAGTCAGATGAGAAGAATATACGTAGGCGAGTATATGATTCACTCAATGTCCTTATGGCCCTTGATGTTATCGAAAGAGATAGAAAGGAGATCCGCTGGAAAGGCCTTCCTAATTCAGATGCAAGGGACATGGAGGAAACTAAGGTTAGCAGGTAGCTTAAGATTTAAAAATTTATCGTCATTTATCACTATCTTTTGTATGTATGCATAAGGCTTAAGCTTTATGATCGTATGCTGATGGAAATCTTGGACTGTTTGAAAGCGGTTGCTTTAGTTGCTTAGGGTGAAACAGGAATTGTGAGATGCCTAAACTGCATTGATGAGCATAATGGCAGTCTATAAGTGTATATATATATATATAACTGATCCTAGTTGTATAAGAATGCTTAATTCCTTGGCCTCATTGAGAAGCGGGCCTGCGTTACAACTGATTCCCACATATCTGTATAGACTCGCCGTGTCTTTCGATGATATTATATAAAAAATCTGTATTTTTCCAGAAGGGGCATGCAGAGTTACTGGCGAAGATTGGGAAGAAAGCTGCATATCTGAAAGACTTGGAAGAGCAAGTATGTTCATTGTCTACTTCTTTCGTACCAAATGTCATAAGCTCTTCAAATAAACATCGAAAAAACTCTACATTCATCTAACTGAATTGTGGCAATGATCTTTAACTTTCTGCACATATTGGGAAAGCTTGCAAGTCTGCGAAATCTTAAGCTGCGGAATGAACAGTCGTGTAAATCTACAGATGGCCCTTCACAAGGATTCTCTTTGCCATTTATACTTGTTCAGGTATAAGGCTTTAATTTTTCCCCTGAAATTACTGCATCTAGTTATTTACATGGTAGACACTTCGATTATGCAATGATTAAAGTTAATGGTACTTAATTATATCTTTCACCTTCTAATTTACTACTTGTGTTATTGATAGTGTACGATAAAGTCCTTTTTTTTTGTCAAATGGCGTAGGTTTATCATCAATTTTGACTCGTATCTTTTCATTTACTTTTTTATATTAGTAATGTTGTGCGTTAAATTCCCTTTAAGCCTTTGACAAACATTTTGGATTTGCAAGCAATTTTATAATGTTCAGTTTGATTGGTTTTTGTTTTTCTTACTGTTCATGAGAATGATTTTGTTCCCTATCTTTCAAATGATGTGTTATTATGTCCAACTCGTTGGCTGAGCCACAAAGCTCACATAGGAATATGAAACAAATAATATTCTTATTAACTTCCAAAACACCTTCACAAGGTACGGGGATAAGGCTACACACACATCACCCTTCCCGGATCCCACTCGTGGAATTAGACTGGGTATGTTGTTGTGGTTACTTCCCAAATAATTTTGCATAAAATGCATGTTGGTGTGGAATTTGTTACGAGCACGTAGAGCTATCACGGAGAGCATGAGTTAGAGGCGTAATTGGTGAGTGTTTGGAGTTGGAACCACCATTCGAACTTAGGATTTCCAAGACTGGAAGCACCCTACTTGTTTGACACATCACTTGCAGTTCACTCAGCTAGTTGTTTACTCATTTCGTCTTAATTTATATGACACTGTTTGACAAAGCACGAAGTTTGAAAAAGAAAGGAAGACTTCTGAATTTTGAAATTTGTGGTCTAAATCAATCCCGTAGGCATTGTGTGGCCATAAATCATTTCAGTAACGGTAAAAAAGGAATTAAGGTTAAGGTATATCTAATTATAGAAAAGTAATATTCTTTTCTGGACAAACTAAAAAGGAACGCGACTATATTCATGGACTTTGATATAGGCATGGGGGGTATGTATCAACTATCAGGTACGGGGCTTGTAAGTATCGTTATATACATTTCCAGTGTGTAGCAAGCTATTTTAGTATAACTTTTAAGGTTCTGTAGAAAATACTCACACCACCTCATACTAATTTAACACGGTTACCTCAAGACAAATGGATAATCCATGTTCACCGTAATTATTGGAAATATATGCGACTTTTCTGTAAACTACTCTACTCTTGAACTTCTGAGATGTCTATGACTACATGCCTTTAATTTGCAGAGTTTCCCGTTTAACTTACCAAAGTATTTAGATACGGATAGTGACCTTTCTGACTTGTCTCTTATTTGCCAAAATACTGATATAGACTGCTTCCCATGCTACGGTTGAAGTTGAGATCTCGGAGGATATGCAGTTGGTCCACTTTGACTTCAACAGGTACGTGAACATATTTAAACGCCAACTGATATTATATCATTTGGCATGTGATTATGATTTTGTGTAAAGTAAGAGTTCGTTGTCATCCTCATAGGACCGATAATAGATTCTCCCCACAAAAGAAAGCAGCTCTTTATCATGCAGCTTGTTTTTTGCATTGTTGTACTAATTGGATTAGAGTTGCAGAAAGACGATTGATATAAGAAGACTATGATACTTCGTAGGTCGCATAGGCAGATCTCGTGGGAGGGGTGGTGGATGGTAGTGAATCTTCACCTTCAACTTTAGTTTGAACTTTTCAATAGTGAAAAAAAAGGGCAGCCTGGTGCATAAAGCATCCAGCGTTAGCAAGGTCTAGCGAAGGGTCATACCCAATGGATGTGATGTAGACAACCTACCCTAGTGCAAGCATTAGTGACTACTTTTACGACTCAAACCCGTGACCTATAGGTCACATGGAGACAGCTTTTTACCGTTGCTCCAAGGCTTCCCATCAGATTTCAACTTTTCAATATTTAGTCGATCCCTGCTGGCTGTGGAGGTCTATATTGGAACTCCAAAACCTTCTCTCACTTGGAAACTCTTTGACGTTAAATGTAAGTTGGAATTTCAAGAACCTACCAAAGGAGGAGTTCAAATCTGGAGAAAGATGATAATGAGAGGAGAAAGGGGATGAATCACATATGTTTCTCGGACTCTTCAAAAATGTCAACGAGTGCGTCTCGGAATCTCCATAACTAGTGTATTTATGGAGAATCCGACACGGACGTTGCATCAAAAGTGAAGAGTTCGAGCAACTTAGTGAATATGCAAGATACCATCTATCCTCTTCTGTCCCGATTTAGGTATCCCATTTGGTTTGAATTCAATTAACAATGTAAGAGTTATATTTTATGATTTTAGATGAAAGGATCCAAAAATGAAGGTAATGTTGCCTTCTTTTTGAAGAATTTAAACATTATTTAGGAACTATTAGAAGCATGAAATGTATGGAGAAGTGTTACTCAAGTCAAATCTTAGTTTCGCAACCATAAGTTGTTAGGATTTGCATATCGTTGTCATCCTCATCATCATCGTGAAGAATAAAAGAATTTCTGTTCAATATTTCTGCATTATCTGTCGTAGAAATCCAGATTCAGTTTACTAGCATTTTCTTTTTCGAGTTCTTTCTAAACATGACTTCTCTTGTTGATACTTTGGCAGCGTTCCTTTCTCTTTGCACGATGATGCTTATGTACTAAAATTGATGCGCAACTATGAGCTCTTGGAGAGTGAAAGTGTATCTCAAACATCCTAAACACACTCATCGCGTAGCTACTCCTCATGTCGCTTCAGGTGGCAGCTGATCGAACTCTGGAACTGAAACATCTCGAATGATACATTTTCAATCTACGTAGTTTCTCCAGAACTCATCGCGGAGTATTTGTACCTAACAGGATACATTAGTCATACATGTCATTAGCACAACTTATGTAGAAGTTAAAGAGCTGGTATTCATCTTTGTTGTATTTTTGCAATCTAAATAGGCTGACACCATGCCTTGTTAGTTTTCTGGAAAATGATGGTATAAGAATTTGGTGAATAGAAATGTTCTTATTGTATCATCTTATGTTTTCTTTTGGGCACATCGATTCGACTGTTGCTTAAATTTGTCAGTAAATTTTATTTAGACACTTCAATTATGACTTGTTCCAGTTGATTACCTAAATACATTATAAGTGTTCTTATGCTCAAATTTATCATTGGTCTTTAGCGGCAATTAATTTGCTAAATATGTATTTCCTCCGTCCGATTTATATGTCACATTTTTACTTTGCACTTGCATTAGGAAATGATGTAACTTTATCCTTCTACACTTATTTTTTTTCGAAACTCAAGTTTTCAATCAATGAATATGAATTAATTTATTTTGATTAATTAATTTAACTAATGAACATGAAAAATTTACTTAGCTTTTCTAGGTTGGTCAAATGTATATTTTCAACGCTAATAACTCAGAAGGGTAAAAGAAAAGGAAGAATATGGTAATTTATGTATTGATTTTATGAAATGACAAGTATTATGAATCAAATATTTATAAAAAAAAAATCACATATAAAGTGGGACGGAAGGAATACTTTTTAAGGCAAATTAACACTTTCTTACATGTTTCTAAAGTCTGTTGCGACATTAAATCTAATGATAATTAGCTAATAACTAATATACACAGAAGTTTTAGTTCTCTTTATCAATATGCATATTTATTGCTGCTAAATATTATTTTTATTATCGTGAATAAATTGATTTAGAATTTGTCTCTCAAAGAAAATAAAAAAGTATAAATACAAAATTCATAAGACAAGAACTGAATTTCTTTTTTTATTATTTTTTTCTTAAAAGAAGTTTCTGAATTAATAGTGTTTTTTTTGTTTACCACACTGCTAAGTTGCTTAGCCCAAGAGACCTTTGAAAATTATAAAAATGTGTTGTAACAATTAACTATCACAATATGTCTGATTCTTTTTCACTTTTTTAGAATGTGAAAGTGGGCTCCTTCTCTCTATTATATTCATTTTTTATTATCCAATATTGGTAGGTAAAGCCTACAATATTAATTATTTAATTAATTAAAATATACTGCCATGCACAACAGTATGGGGGGGGGGGGGGGGTAGAAGAAAGCACATTTGAGAATGTTTGTCTATAATAAGGACCTTTTCTTTAATTAATTAATTCTTAATTTGGCTTTATTACTTTTATTATTATTATATTTTATATATCTTAAAAACTAAACACTATGTTATTCATCTTATGTAATATTGTCTATGCATGTAAATGATTGAATTGTACATTCATTAGTGCTTTATAGGTTACTGATTCGAGCGGTGAAAATATTTCAAACGTTCTTTGGTTCCATTTTAACAGCATAACTCACGTTATGAACAAAGACTAATGAATTATGTTTATATATCCTCGATAAAATTTCGTTAGAATATTGCTAACTTTGTCTCTATCCTAAACCCTACTTTTTCAAAGAGCACTTTGTGTAATATATTTGATGCACTTAATTTGGATTAGAATTAAATTAGTCAATTGACTAATACAGTAAGGTTATATAGGTTTAATATTATAAGTACCTATTTAGCTAGCTATTAAATCTGATTACAAATTCATGCAAAAAAAAAAATACATTGTTGTATTAATATCATGAATATAAGTTAATAAAAAAAATAAGAAATTAAAAAATGCATCATATTTAACAATAAATTAAATTATAAAGTATTAGGGACACATTTTACTCTAAATCTCTCTACATATATATTCTTGTTCCAAACATGTATATCCATAATAACACTACTTTACCCTGCATGCAAACATGATAGATTTGACAGTTATAAATTTAACTTAATATATATAATAATTTTAGTTTTAAATTTTATATTTATATTAATTTTTTAAATTTAATATATATAAATAAATCATCCAAATCTCTTGTAAGCCAAAAAAAAAAATATTGTCTCAATACACATAAACTTAAAAATTCCAAGCTCTCTCCCCTCTTCCCTTATCCCCTCTATGTCTTAAAAACTACGAGTTTAACATAATACAATAATTTTAATTCAAACTCTAAAACTATATTATAACTTTTATTTTATATGTGAATAATTCATCCAAATATTTCGTAAGCAAAAATAGAAATCCAACCCCACCCCCACCCCCACCCCTCTCTCTTATAACAAAGTTGTCTTTGTGTAATCTATAAATCACGATTACTCTGAAAAATAATTACTCATGCTTGTTGTACACATTGAAATTTTGTTGGACTCTACAAGATGCGTTCAATTTGAGTTGAGACTCTTCAAATTGTGTTCAACTCAAATTAGAATTCTTGGAGGCTAATCAATTCTAAACCCTAGTTCACGCTTATATAAAAGGGTACTAAATTCCAGGCGTCTCTGAAATTTCATAAAGAGATCAAGATCTTGAATACTCCGCAAATTGATGGATTATTCATATATAGAGAGCAAATTTAAATCATTCTAGTGCGAGAAATACGCCACTAATGACCCTGAAATCATGGATAAATCTTAGGGGAGTAGAATTAAGAGATCAACAGAACTGTACCCGCTATCTTGATGAATAAAATCATGTTTCTACAAATTTTATTTGTGTGGTTTATTTATTTTCTATATGTTTAAAATTTGTTGCAAACAAATTGGCACGCCCAGTGGGACCAAATCTGCACTTCATCTCTTCTCTCTTAAATCAAATCTGAAAATCTGAAGTTGCAAAGGTGGAAGAATGAGTACGTACTTCAAACCCCGTCTTTGAGTTTTACCAAGTCTACACTCCGACAAGGGGACATTTGTACACATTGAAATTTTGTGGGACTCTACAAGATGCGTTCAATTCGAGTTGGGACTCTTCAAATTGAGTTCAACTCAAACTATGATTCTTGGAGGCTACTCAACCCTAAACTCTAGTTCACGCCTATATAAAGAGTGCTAAATTCCCTTAAAAGACATCTCAGAAATTTCACAAAGAGATCAAAATCTCGAATACTCAGTAAATTGATGGATTATTCGTATAGAGAGATCAAATCTAAATCATCCTAGTTCGAGAAATACGCCACTAACAGCCCTCGAATCATAGATAAATCTTAGAAAAGTAGAATCAAGAGATCAACAGAACTATACCCGCTATCTTGATGAATAAAATCATGTTTCTTCAAATTTTATTTGTGTAATTTATTTATTTTTCATATATTTAAAAAATTTGTTGCAAACACTTGTATTAAAATAGTCTGTCTACACGACACCTCTTAAAATAATAAAACCCTAATTTCCTGAACTCTGTTTATATAAAATATTTCGTGTATCAAACTACCTTACAAACCAAAGTGGGGGTGGGGTTAATTAATTTAATTTAATAAGAAGCTTAAAGGTTAAGAAAGTAAAGATATTACTAGTACTACTACTACCACCCCCTCTCTCGAACTACTAAAAAGTAATAAAAATACAAAAAATGGGACATATAATAGTAATAACAAACTATAGGTCCCAAAATTAATTTTTTTTTTAACTTGTTATAATGTCTAGTAGTATATATATGCTACTACCATAAAGCCTTTCACTTTATTTTGAGCTCCATTATTATTCTCATCAAAATATTCCTCTCTAACTTTCCTTTTTATCTTTCTTCCTTTCCCTTTGGCCAAAATTGAATACTACTACTACTACTACTACATCTTCAAATTTTTAATTTTTTTTTTATGTGATTCTCCACTAACAAAAAACTTTATAAAAGAGAATTTTTATAGATCATATTCAAGAATTTGCTATGAATTTTTCTTCAATTCCAGCTTATCTTGATCCAGCCAACTGGCAACAAGTATGTTTTTAATTTTTATTATTATTATTATTATGCTTTTATCAATTGTTTCTTTGGCAAAAAAGCATTAAAGATAATATTCCTCACTTTTTTTTTCTTAATTATTTTTAAAAATTCTTCCTTTTTTTTCTCATCTTTAAATTTCTTTGCATATACTTAGATATATAATTGTACTTCATTTTTTTTTTGTTTTCAGCAAAGTGGAAGTACTATTCAAAATCATCATCATCATCAACAACAACTTACATCTGCACCACCGCCGCCAGTACTACCACCTGGTCCTTCAGTAGTAGCACCACTGCAGCCTCATGGCGGCGGTGGTGCAGGTTCTATTAGACCGGGCTCGATGGCTGATCGAGCCCGGATGGCTAATATACCTATGCCTGAAACAGCCTTAAAATGCCCTAGATGTGATTCATCAAACACTAAGTTTTGTTACTTCAACAACTATAGTCTCTCACAACCTAGACACTTTTGCAAGGCTTGTAAAAGGTAAATAATAATAATAATAAATATTTATTATGTAAGGAAAAATACATGTATTAGCTAGACGAGCTAAAATAATATTATTTTATTAGTTTTTATGAGAAAATGATTGATGAGAGTATTTCTTTTTGATATTTTCTAAAATATTTCTAACAGGTACTGGACTAGAGGTGGCGCTTTGAGAAGTGTACCCGTGGGTGGGGGATGCAGGAGGAACAAAAGAAGCAATAACAACAACAAGAACAGCAACAACAACAACAACAATAACAATAATAATAGTTGTAAATCTCCGGCTTCTAGTACTAGTACTGATGGTCGTCAAGGTACTAACAACTCGGGTTCTTCAACTACAATTTCATCTCATAGTAACAGTTTTTCAGGTCCAACATCAGCAGCTAGTTTGTTAGGGCTTATGTCCCCTCAAATTCCGCCTCTTCGTTTCATGTCTCCTTTAGGTCAATTTAGTTCTGATCATCATCACCACCACCACCATTTTACTCCGAGTAACCATATGAACTTGAATTTCTCTACAAGTTCATGTGGTAACATATTAGGTGGGACTACTGAAGGTATGATGGTTAGTAACAACAACAACTTACTTGGTGCTGGTACTGGAGCTGGTGCTGGTGCTGGTGCTGGTGCTGGTGTTGGAGGTCATGTTGCTTCGCTTTTATCAAGTGGAAACCTTGAACATTGGAGGATGCAACAACAATTCCCTAATTTCTTAGGTGGATTCGATCCATCTAATTCGCCTTCTTCTTACCCCTTTCAAGGGGGTGTGCACGAAGCAGTACAATACCTTCAAGGTGAGAGTACGAGTCAAATTAGTAGGCCTAAAATCTCAACGTCAATGCTAAATCAAATGGCTTCCGTGAAGATGGAAGACAACAACAACAGCAACAACAACAACAACAACAACAACAATAGTAATCAAGAACAATCAGCTTTATCAAGACAATTATTGGGGATTCAAGGAAATAATGAAAATTGGAATACTAGTGCTAGTGCTTGGAGTGATCTTTCAGCTAGTTTTAGCTCTTCTTCCACTAGTAATGCCTTATAATTATTGAAATTCGAGCCAAATCTTATACTATCTTCTTTTATCACTCAACGGTCATTCAGAGGTCTTAGCTGGTAATCTGAATTGTCTCACTAGTCGATATGTTTTATCATCAAAAGCTTCTAGTGAAGATTGAATTAACACGAACAATCGGAACAAAAGAATATCAATCAATCATCTCAAAACCCTAGATTTGGTAGTTCTTTTTTTTTTTTTTCAAGTGTTTTATTTAAATTTGTTTGTAGTTTGTTTATGGTAATTTATTAGAACATGTTTGGAGTGTACTTTTTCTTTTTTTGTAACTTTTGTGTAGACATGAAGGTCTAATTTTCAATATTGTAATTTGGTTCTAGGTGTTGTTTGGCTGTAAAGATGATCATATGGCTAACATTTCTAATGGTATATCATCTTCATGTTTGCAATTTTATGGAGTTTTTTTTGTATTGTCAATATTATGTGTATATTTCATATGGTGTTATATGGTTTAATTTCTTCCTAATTCTCACATTACTACAACATTTACTTCTTGCATTTATTTTTCTTGGTTTAATCCAAGTTAATTCATCCAAATTATGAATCTATTGATGAGATTTTATTAGATATTGATAATTACAACAAATAAGATATATTTTAGTGGCTATATATTTTTCTTTTAGTGGAAGAATTAATTATATCATTATCGCTAAATAATTAAAATAATTTTTTTTATGTTTTAGCTGTGAGAAATGAATTAATGATCCATGATCTGAAGCAATGTTGTTTAAATAATTGTATTACATAATTAAAAAAATCTCACTTGGTAATTAAATTTGGATGTTGTAATTTTCCCACTTAAAATATAGCTTTATAATGGTAATACTATAATGTATAATTAATTACCTGCCTTGTTTTTCGGGATTATTAATTCCACTAATTACGGGAAGCTATATATAATTATTTTTTACATGTTAATCAGTGTACGTTAAATATCTTTGTTGTGGTTGTGTTTTGTCTTTGAAAGTTTAATGACTATTACGAGGATATGTATACTGATATTTGACGTTTAAATTTTATTAATAAAAATATGTAATAATTAAAAAAAATATGAATGTAAAAAGGGCAAATATCATTAACTTTTCCTCGTGAAATTATAATTATAACTGATGTCAAAATTTTTAAGATAATTAATTTTGAGATAATTTATTCTATAGTTTTATCTCAAGTTAATATAGATAAATTAAATAATATTAAACGAAGGAAATATTGACTTAATGTTAGTATAAAAATTGATAAATATTTAAATTTTAAATTCGTCTCGATTAAATTAGTAGTATTACTATTGCACAAAACGCGTCGGTGTGTAAGCTTTTGGCACTTCATGATATGATTATGATTCTTAAATATTAGTAAATTATTCTGTTTGATTGGTGCATGCTAGTCACTTCATTTTATTCTGGTATTTCAATAATATTATTATTTTTTATTATATAGTATATATTATATGTTTTATAATAGCTGTATTATATGAGCTGAAATGGAAAGGAAAAAAAAAGAATTCTAAGAAGCAACTTTCTAGAGATTCAGTTGCTTCCAGCTATAAATACTAAATGATTTATACTTTCCTCGTCGTAATTTATATGATACTGTTTAATTTAGCGATATTTGTATTTTGAAATAACTGTGAAAATGAATATTTAAAAATATATTATTATAAAGATATATATATATAACGTAAATTGATCAGACAGAATATATTAAGTAAATTGAGACGGAAAATACATCTTTGTAGTTCTCATTCTTCTTAAATTGCTCTAGATCTAATCCACATGCCTAATTATCTAGTATTTCATGAATGTGTTTAAAATAAGAGAAAATAAAAGGTTTGAGTTTTCGACATGGACAAGATTTTGTTGGAAGCGTTATTGTGAATGTATTTTATAGTATGTAATTTAAGTTTAATGAAGTTTTAATATAAACTCTAAATATCAAATTTGAGAAAGAAATCAACCACCAAGAATAATATAAGAGACCTGTTATAACAATTCTTTTTTGTTTATTGCAAACTGATTTTTTACCTTATTGTAATTAAGTATTTTATAAGATCTCGGCATTTTTAATTGTAGGTTGATATGAATAATTAAAGGAGATAATATTTTAATGTGGTTAACTATTAATATACAAATGGAAAAAAATTACACACAAAAGTATTAGTTGAAATACTCTATCATTACTTAAAATATTCAGTAAAAAAACTACATAATAAATTTAACTAACTATCTAGATATTAAAGCTTTATAATAATATATAAATAAATTTACATTTTCACTTGTATTTGGCAACACATAAAGCTAGTTTAGGCTATCACTTTTATATAGGAAAATCTACCTAGAACATGGTAATTGTATGATCATTGTCCCCCATAAAATTTATATGCAATAACTCAATCATTTGTTATATATAATTCCCATAATGATAACTAAAACATGAGGACAGTCAAAAAAAATAATTCTTGGGGATTGAGTAAATGATTCCATAATAATAACAATAATAATTCTCAGAGTAATATGTCCTCTTTTTACATCACTATCGACTCTATACACTTTTAAAAAAAATTATGAATAGAAAATAATAATATTATATCATTTTTTGAATATAGCAATAAAGAAAACGTATTGAAACATATAATAAAAAAAATTATAATTTTAATGATAAAAATAATTAAAAACTAAATATATTATTAGACATTTCAAAATAATATACAAAAACGAAAATAATAATTAAGAGAATTTGTTGTAAAAAAGCAATGATGAGAAGATAGTCAAAGAAGGTAAGACAAATAGTGGGACAAACAATATTTTTCTTAAAGGACTCGAAATCCAAAAATATGCCCACAACACTAAAATCCTTCTATTCCCAAACTACGAGGTTCTCTTATGTTATAACCTAATTTTATCCAATTCAATAAATAATATTTTATTTAAAAAAAAATATTAAATATTTTAAAATTTAACATAAATTATGAGTGATTATTTCTAAATTATTGACGATCATAAAAATATTTATTTAATAAATTAATTAAATTTAAATACGTTATTTATCTGTCAGCATTATAACAAAAATGATCATTGATAACATTTAATTCTTAATTGCTGCTAAATATGTATTTTTAGCGATAATTGTTACTCTTTTTATATGTCTCTAAAGTTTTTAGTGACATTGATTCTAATGATACTTAACTAATGCTGGCAAAGACTTTAATACTCTTTATTAATGTCAATATTTAATGTCGCTAAAAGTTATTTTTGTTGTAATGCACATGACATAATAAGTCGTCTCAAACTCTTGTAGGAGCATGCGACTCTGAATAAAAAGCCGAGAAAAACACCGAAATTACTCCTAAACTTGGTGAGAATAATAGGGCCAATTTACAAGATCACGAATATATTTAAATTCAGTTAATTTAATAATGTTCAAAATAAAATTAATAATTTACATTATATTTTGAGGCATTTTCAATAATTTCCTCTTTATTAATAAATTTAACATTATATATATGTTGAATTCTGTACCGAATTTGCCCCCAAGAATTTTACCCTAAAATTTGAAAATAAAGTTGAGGGAAATCAGTCAAAAGAGAACAAAAGAACACTACTCTGAAAGACTGGAACAAACGTTATTACGTGGTGTACGTAAATTTATGATCTTTCTATTAATATTATTTTTTAATATTTATATTTCCAAAATTTAATTACGATTAATTTACTTTTCTAATCGTATTAACCATGTTATAAAAATTTTAGATTTATATAATTGCACGATAATCGAGGAAGAATATAGTATACTATAGATATAAGTGTTTGTTCTAGTTCTTTCTAGTAATTAGATCTTCTCTTCTTCTTGATTTTGACAAAGTGGTCTAAAACTGGTGTTATTTTGTCATGCTTCTGACAAAGCAAATATATGATAATAGGGAGACCGTATCTTAATAAACCTAATAAAATAAATTATTTACCTATATATGTAGATTATATTATTATATTCCTTTAATTTTTTTTATACTAGCTTTTGTCATAATTATCTGCGTATTGAAAATTCTTTTAAACTATGTAGTTTCATTATTCTTGAACTATTGATAGTTTTATAATTACTTCTAATTGGTTTGTCATTTCGTAAAGGATATAATTGACAATTTGAAGTTATACATTATCGCTTTCCTGCAATAGATTCGGCGAAAAAAGAATTTCTATCTTGATTAACTAAACTTAAATACATATTTAATCTAATAACATGCGCAAAATACATTCGTAGATTATCTTAAATTTAGAGATATTTTCAGTATTTCTCTTAATTATTTTATCAAGTATTCATGTTCATACAAGAGTTTGAGATCATTACTTGCTATATTATGTAGCAGATTATAGATGTATCTAAAACTAAAAAAAATCAATAATTTAAAAATAAAACTGCTAGTTAAAGATATTTTCAATACTTTCATTTTTATTAGATTGAAATTATAACAAAAAGACTAAAACATGTCATGTTTGTGTGGCAGTATAATAATCTAATTTTAGCATGTGACCATATAGTACTTTACAGTGTTTTTTTTTTATTGCTACTAATTAATTAACTTCCCTAGCTACAGCTCTTCTTTTCTTGGGAATGTTCTCTTACTTTCATGCTTTACACAGTTTCTTCATTCTTTTGACTCAACTTGAGACATTGATGGTCACTTATTATAAAACGTAATAATATATTTAGTATAATTTTATAATTACGTTTAAGAAAAATGACTTGTACATTTAGCTTATTATTACTTTATTAAAGAAGAGAGAGTTTTTGATATTGTTCTTCGACTTAAGTAAAAATTATCAAAAAAAGTTAAGCCTGGTAAAGCAAATGCAATGGTTATGCCAAAAATAATATAAAAGAACAGTGGCAAGAAGAAATAATAAGCTACCTGAAGCAAGAAAAATAACAAGTAATACAAATACTAAAGAAGCTTGCATTTAGCAACGAACGTCGTTGTTAGTCTGTTGTTATTTTGTTCATTTCTAACAAAAATTAATCGTTTATTTATCGCTAAGTGGATTTAACAATAAAATTTGTTTTTTAGCTATAAAAAAAATTTATCGCTAAATTCAATTTTTTAGTAAAAAATATGCTCTATTAATACCTACAAACCTTTTGTCATAATGCTCGATTCCATAGAGAGACACTTATGTTAAATGAGATTAAAAAAATAATAAATTTTTACTAACTAACAAGCATGATAAAAATAAAGCTTAGAAAAGTAGATGTATGTTTTATGATAATTAAAAAATTTATAATACACTTTTTAAAAATATTATAAATGAAAATAGTTAAATAATGTTAAAATCATAAAAGTCCAACACAAAGTTAAATAAATTATTTACCTCAGACTTTTTTTTTTTATTTATAAAAAATACAGAAATATAAAAGTAAATTATAATAAAGTATTCACGAACTAGATCACATTAAAAACATTAAATTAATAAAAAGAGGTACAATTAATATATTATAAATACAAATATAAATAAATAAATATTTTTGTTGTATACCAAATTCTGCAAGCACTGTACTGTGTTTAGTGTTCTCTTAAAAAGTGAAATCGTCAATGAGAAGCTAGGAATCTTATTGGAACTTTTTGTAAGAGTGCCTCTTTTACGGTCCCATAATCGGGTAAAACGCTTTTTAAATAATAATTTTATATTTAATAAAATTTGAGATCGAGATCTTTAGTTAAGAATGAAGAGAGGTAATATTTAGCAGTTAGTATATATTATTCAGAGTCCGGAGCATAAAGGGTAAAAATATTAACAAGAATTCCAAAATGGTATATGAAATTTCTTTTTAACCAAAAGGGCAAAATCGCTCGCGAAGTAACAAAATCGCTGCTATAGCAGCGATTTTGTTAAATTTTTTTTTTTTAAAAATAAAATTATAACAAAATCGCTCCCTCGGGAGCGATTTTCAAAATAAAAATCTTTTTTTTTAATATTTCATTTATATGTCGCTGCTTAGGCAGCGACTTGTGTATAATTTTTTTTAATTAATATTTTTTGTTTTTTTTATAAAAAAAGTTTAAATCAATTTTTTATTTTTTTTAAAAATCAAATAGCTGCCAAGGCAATGATTTTTCATTAAATTTTTTTATTTTTTTAAAAAAATAAATCGCTGCCAAGGCAGCGATTTTAAGTCAATTTTTTTTTTAGTGATTTAATTTTTAAAAATTAAAAAAGAAATAATAAAAATCGCAGCAATTTAATTTTAAAAAAATATTTTTTTCATTTAAACATTTTTAAATAAAAGAAGCAAAAAAAATAAAAAAAATTAAGGTAATGTCGCTGCCTTAGCAGCGACTTACTTAAAAAGGTCATAATAAAAAAATTGAAAATTGAAAATCGCTCCCTCGGGAGCGATTTTGTTTTGTTTTTTTTTTTATAAATCAAATCAAATTTAACAAAATCGCTGCTATAGCAGCGATTTTACTTTTTCTAATGGACAAAATCGTTAAAAAGAAATTTTATATATCGTTTTAGAATTTTTGTTAACATTTTTTACCCTTTAGGCTTCTGACTCATATTATACACTTCACAATTCTTATTTAGCAGTGTACTTTTACATATATTTATTATGATTTTAATTTTCTATTCAGTAAAATTTAAGTTCGAAATTTTTAGTTAAAAATAAAGAGATGATATTCTTGTTTGCGGTGTACTTTTATATATATATTTATTATGAGTTTAATTTTATATGATTAAGTCCAATATTTACTGATGAAATTATGGAGACTTTATAACATGGGCTTCAACTTGAGAATACTAGAATTGGGATGAGTTCTATTTTGATATCATATAAAAAAAAATAGACTATATGATTAAGCAGGAGTAATTTATAATAATTCAAAATTTTAACAAAATCGACTTATTTCTATTAATACTATATAATTTATTTCATTTATCTAACTGATTCAATATATGGTTTTCTTTTGCATTTGTTTCGATCAATTTATCAATCAATTTTGATTTTTTTAAATATTTAAAGGTGTATATATAGATCATGTTCATAAATTTACGAGTAAAAACTCAATTTACTTCTGATATTTTGCTCCAATAACAAATATGGTAGAAAAAATAATTGCTCATTAATTTTGTTTCATTATAATGGTGCTTAATTAGAGTATGATTAATCTCATAATGTGATTTTAATAATATACAATCAAAGAGAAAGTATCAATGGAAAGACTAATCACTGCTTTAGGGAGTCAAATATAATGGCTTATGGATTGGCTAAAATAGGAGCAATTAATCACAACATGTCTTTTAATATTTATAGTCTGTTTAATCAAATTTTTAAAAATTAACTTATATGAATAGTCTTTTTTTTTAAAAAAATACTTTTGAAAAGTAATGCGTAATCAATTTTTAAAAATACTTTTTTCCTATTAGAGACGTTTAATTTCAGATGAAAAATGACCTTTTAATTCGTATTCATATTTACATGCAAAAGATTTTTATTATCTTTATTTCATATCAATCAATCAGAAAAGAAAAATTAAATAGTAACGCGTGAAATAAGACAATATTTGATGAGAATTGAAAAGTCGTTCTAACATGAGTAAATTGCTATACATATTAAAGAGTTTTCTATTCCTAAAGCTATAATTCAAAACTTTTTATTTATAAATATAATGATTCGAACCATTTCAACATGCTTGATAACTATACAATCAATTGATATATATATGAAACTATATGAAAAATTCATATAACACTAGAGTCAATGATCTTCTCGTCTTAAAATTAAAATTAGATTACATTTCTCTCTTTTTGCTCTTGCGAAGGCTCAATCTTGAGACTGTTCATTCAAATTATATATTTATCTTCGAAAATTATAAATTTATATTTAAATTTAATTTCTGACTCCGGCTCGATTAGACTATCAAAGGGGTGGTCTATCAAAGACGCAATTTGAAAAGTAAGTAGATAGCATCCTATGTAACATCTTTTTCATCTTCTAAAGAAGAGTTAGCCTTGACCACAACAGCACTTTTAACATTTTCTAGAACTAATCTTTTTTTAAAAAATAAAATTAAAAATAATATTTTTTTGTCCACTTTTAGTGTCATATTTTAAAAGTTAATTTAATTAATTTTTTAAGTTAAATTAGATTACATTAATTCGATATATTAAACAAAAAATTTAAATTTTTAAAAACTATATAAAAAATATTATAAATTCCATTATTTCCATATCATATGATAAAAATTTATCGTAAAATATTGATCAAAATTATTATCATTTAACTCTCTGAAAAAAAAACTTGATAATTAAAAATGAACGGAGGTAATATTTTTTATGGATTTTTCTTTTGAGGTAAATTCTGGGGCTTTCCTAATACAGAACTCCATATATATCTCAATTAGAGGCACTTTTTATTTTTATAAATTTAAAGTTAATGTAAATTTTCATTAGTATTTCATAATATGTTTTTTCCTTGTATTGACATAAAAAAAATTGTAATTTATCGAAAATAAATCTACAGCTCAAAAATAATTGTTATTTTCATAAAGAAAATTTTATTAAATAAATATAATGTAATAGGACAATTTCTGCCTCAGCAATGTCGAGTCCTAGCTATAGTGCATACTCCACAACATAATATTAATTATTTCTCATAATTTTTATATTATATGGTTATAATTTATATATGTTCAATATTGAAACGTGGCCTTGTGTGCTAGTGATTTGTCGTTTTTCTCAATAATAATAATAATAATAATAATAATAATAATAATAATAATAATAATAATGTGTATGTGTTTGGAAAATTCTTATTATTTGATATTGTCACTGTTTTTTTAACATTATATTTACTCGCGCCTAGAATTTTTCAGAAATAAATCGTTTTTAGCTTCATTTATATCGCTTTTTAAAACTCCACTTGGAGAATACTCTTACTCAATATGTTATTTGTGTAAGTTTGTCTGAGATATTTGTATTATTTTGCTGTTGTTACTGTTTCCTTTTTATATTATTTTTGATTTTATATGTCTGGTTTGAAATTACGTTATCCGGGTCTAGAATTTTTCCAATCTTTTTTAATCTACATCAATTATTTTAAAATTCTACTTTGTACAATATTTTTAGTATAATATTTTTACTCAATATATTATTGTTATATATATATCGTAATTGAACAAATTCAATAACACATGTAAATTGTTTTTATTTTTATAAGTGGTCAAATCCAAGTAGCACAATATATATATATATATATATATATATATATATATATATATATTATATATATATATATATACAGTAATATAATAATTAGTGGTTACGTACGTTTGACCTGTTAATATCAAAGTTGTAGTAGAGTTGAATCATATAATTGCATGAATTGCATGGATGCTTACGTAAAATAGCACTTTAGGTTTTTATTTTTTTAAATTTTATCTTCAAGTTAATAATTATTTTACAAAGTTGTTTGTCTTATTATGGCCATTATGATTCCTTATCTGATTCTCATGCACACGTTCTAAGATAATGTCCTTTTTTTTTTTTTATGAAAACTAGGGGAAATGAATATATGTCGATGAACTATCGTAAACGGTATGCAGATATTTTTTATCATAATTTTGGGATATTGGCGCTTTGCCGTTTAAAAACTAGAGCATATATATATATGGACAAATGGCGCAATCTTGTCTATCGATCCGATATTTAATAAATGTCAGGCATAGTTGGATAATATTATGATACGTGTATGTCAAGACTAATGTGCGATTTTACTATAGCTATAGTTTAAGAAAATTGTTGTTCAAAGTAATAATTTATCTGATTCTTGCTATTCGCCTGATTTGTATAATTTGTATTATTTGATTTCTAATTATATAAATTCAGAATTTTGTACGTCTTACCCTAGCTATTTGTATGCGATTTATGAAAAAAATCATAATAAATTACCTTGTTTATATATTGACAAGCGAAATATAGAAACATATTTCTGTGAAGCTCAATTATCAAAACTATAGTTATAGAGACTTATTATATCTATTATGTTCGATATTTTCTGAAGTTTTCAACGATGAGAATTATCATAACAAAGATGGGCCGAAGACCCGAGGGAATAGCTGATCCATTTAGGATGGATACTGCAGCATATTGGGCCAGAGGCCCAACAAAAGGTAAACCTTCTAATTATTTACAAAGCCTAAAGTTATATTTTTATCACAATAAATAATCTTTTATAATAAGTTAAAAACAGAATTTTTAAACAATTATCATTGAAAGGTTTCTCGTGTTTTATTTACCAATTTCCGAAAAATTTATCTTTTTTCAAAAGGATGGTATATTGAGAAATATTTGTAATATAATGGACCATAAATTAAAGTTATTCTGTCGTATTGTCGGTATTATTGTACATATAATTGTTCCAAAAAATCATTTTTCAAGTTGATCATATACGTCATTACGTAGCCAAATGAAATGTTATCATCCAAGATATAAAGTTAGAAAATGATATTTATCAAAAGCAATGAACTATATATATCAAGAGGACCATTGGATTTTAGAATTTAAAATGTAAATTATCCCTACTTGCACCTTGCAATTCTTTACAATATGAGATTTTACATATATAATTTACAATAAAAATAATCTTTTTTTAATAATAGTATGTATATTAATCACACACTTATTATATACTTTATACAGTATAAATCAAGAAAAACTATACACTATATACGAATAATAAACAGTAAGCACCGTTCATCTTCAATTTTGAGATCATGGATTTGAGTCGCCAAGGGAACAAAAAAAGTTGGAAGCTCTTGACTAGGGAGGGGTTAAAAAAATTGACTCTACAATATACGTTTGTACGTTGAGAAAAATTTAATTCACTTCATTTGTCACAGTGTATATTAAGTGTATAAGTAATGTATATAGTGTAAACAAAATGATTAGGCATAATTTATATATACTAATTATAATTTATAACAAAATAAATATGAGTGTTATTTTCCGTTGTGAGCTTTGTTAAGCCATTGTATATATCGTAGAAATTCATATTATTTTTATGATTTAATTGCCAAAAGAATTATATAATTATAAAAAGTACTTTGTAATGGACCACAAAATCGATTGGTCCTATTGGGGTAATTTGTGCTTTTGCTCTTATTAGGGTTGGTCTTTAATTTTTATTCTGACGATAAATAATACGGTGAAATAATTTTATTTATTTCCGTTATTACTCACAACTTATGCACCCCCCCCTCTTTCCGCTAGCATAATTTTGTTTTCTAATGATAAAAATTAAAAATAATTTATTTATAAAATAAAAAATTATATCAGATCATTTAAAAGATAAATTATGCGATTTAGCGGTCCCTAATGCATATGATTATTCCAAGAAACCAATTTTCATATTGATCTAATTATATGTCATTAGGTAGCTAAATCAATGATATCATCCTAGATATAAAGTTTGGCTAAAAAAATATTTTTGACCAAAAGCAATGAATAAACTATATAATATCAAAAGGGCCACTAGATTTGGACTAAACATAATCTTTTAATAAAATAAAAAAAGTGTTACTTAGATATTCCATGTGGCAAAAATAATTCCACCTTACCAATTGAAGCAAAACTTTTTCCAAACATTGATAGTGATTAGCACTATAGTAGCTATATATAGCTATTTCAAAATTAATATAACTTATAGTAATAATATAATTCTTATCTTTTCTTTTCTTTAATTATAACATTTTGACTATAAAAGAAAAAAGAATCTCCTTTACCTATAATTTTGGCCTTTTTTGTCTATAAAAATTAGGGTTTGGGAAAGAAACAATTGATTATTGATGAGAATTCAGATATTCAATTAATCAATCGAGCTATTAAGAGATCTGCTTTAACATTGATTTATGAGTTCAATTAAAAACGTATAAATATACATATCAAGTATAAGGATTGGACAGAATTAGCTAACGTAACTATCTATAATGAAATAATTTATATTCCAAATCTATATTCTAAAAGCATATCATTTGATTTCATCGTTATCGAGTATAACACACAAATAAAAAGCATAAAGAAAAGTGTATGGTCACAATTTAATGAATTGATTGATAACGTAGATAATTTGTCCTCAAAATAAAGCAACAAACTAGTACAAGTACGTATTGGAGAAAATGTGATAATATGACGTTATCTTTTTATTATTGATTAAATTTTTTGAAAAAACTTATGATACAAAATATTTTACGATGTGTGAATTCAAATAAGTCAGAATAATAAAGATACTCATAAGAATAGTGAGTGGAAGTATAGCAATTGGATTACCATTGTTCTCAAAATTAGCGTTACATAAAGTTTAATTAATTTGACACACAAATTAGGGCGTGTTTGGTACGAATAAAATTGTTTTTTTTTTTGAAAAAAATAGTAGTTCCTAAATAATATTTTCTTGAAAAAAATAATTTTTTTAATTTTTTTTATATCTAATAAATAAGCGAAATCATATTATATAAAAACATTTACACTTTTTAACTGTCCTTAGCGATAAAAAAATTAAATTATAAATTCTTCTTAGGAGGGTGCTCAAAATATGCCTATCTATAAAAATATACATATACACACTAATGAAGTGGATTATTTTATAAAATGGTTTAAAATATGAAAAAATTAAAAACACAAAGAATTCACGAGGATTTAACATTTACTAAATACATATTAAAAAAGTTATTTTAACAATATATAAACAATGATTTTTATATATCAAATACTATTGATGAAAAACTAGGCTCTACTTAGCTCTGCTTCTATATGAACAATAATTAAAATAAAGATTTTTTTCATAGCAAATCAATACAAAATTTATGTCATGGAAATATAATTCCCCCCCTTATTTCAATCAAACCAATTCATTATAAAATCACATAATATAAAATAAATTCTCACAAAAATATAAGAAAACTTTCTAATCTTTTAACCTGAAAGTATAATTATTATTATTTTTCACCAAATTAATAAAATATCTATAAAAATAACCGCTACACTTTTTCAGAAAGTAAATAAGTAATATTTTTTTCTAACTAGTGGACAAAATATAGTGTATCTTGACTTTTGAGTACGTAGTTGAGAATGATATGAGAAACACTTTGAATTAAGACAAATTAAATGAACCATACCTTTAATTATTAGAAGTAGACATGCATCATTCATGTACTTCTTTAGAAGGGAAATGACATAGATTATTCGTGAATTTTTCTCGAAAAGTTTATTATATGTTTAAATTATTATAACGATATATAACATATCACATGAATATATATATATATAATATATATATATATATATATATATATTATATATATATATATTGTTATACTTATGTTATAATAAGACTAAATAATACATGTTATAGAATTCTGAGTTATTTATCTTAAGGATTTAAAGAATCAATTCTGTTAACTATATATTTTTTTTTAATAATATAAATATTTTAGAAATCATAAATTCGCGAACATTTTATATGTAAATGAGTTACTTGCCCTCTACGAATACTTTCATTGTTGATGTATGTATAGACCTATTTGTTTGTCCAAATGTGTACACTACCTATAACCTACTATCTTTTTAACACTCATAACTCCATTATTGTTGATTTTCTAGTTAAAAGTAGTCTATTTTAGTCGGAGTTAATTTAACTTAAATATGATTTGAACGTTGGAATTTTTATTAAAAAATAAAATTTGAAATTGGAGTTTATGTTTAACATGAAATTTAAATTGAAATTATGTGAGGGAAAACTTAAAAATTTTGTACTCATTTTTATTTGACTATTAGATAGTAGAGGTAAATTTAAAAATAAAGGAAACTTGCTATTTGAAGTAAGCAGTAAATATGGGTGGGTGGAGGAACTAAAGAAGGAAACAAGACAAGGAGTGCTATACTTTAGTTTGGACGGTTGTTACGTATCGTTTTATAATGTATCATATTATATTATATTTTGTATATATGTATATATAATTTGAAAGATAAATTTAAAAAAAATAAAAAGATAGTGTACTATAGGGTATACTGATATGAAAAGGTAGGCTAAATGATGAAATATGATTATAAATAATAATTGAAGATAAAGTAAGAATTAAGTAATAAAGTGATGAGCGACCAAATCGGTCGTTACATAGGTCTATAAAATGAGAATAAAGTAAATAACATAACGATGTGATCACACCAAATCGAATGTTATATAGGTCTTTTCGTTGTTACCTGACTATTGATTTAACAAATACGATACAATAGATTTTAAGTAACAATCAAAACAAACATTATTAAACTTACAATACAATACAATACAATGGGTAACAACCATCCGAACAAGGTGTGAATCTCCAAACTTTTTGACGTGAATTCAAATTTAATCGTACCGAGAAATCAAAAAAGAGAAAAGATAATTCGAAAGGATAGAATATAGTCATTTTGGGGATTTGCTTCTCTTTTTCTTGAAAAGTAAAAAAGCCTTCACCAGCACGTCACTGGTGATTACTTAGAGATTTTATTAGGCGTTTAATTATTTGAATATGAATGTAAATGGTAAAAATATTTTTTTTGAAATTTTTTCATATTTCTAAATGTTCCAAAAATAGAAAATTATAATAATTTTATGTTCAAATACTCTTATTTTTTCAAAATAATATTTTGAAAAAAGTGAAAAATATATCCATAATCAAACTAACATTTAATATTTTTAATCAATTGGTAAAAAAGGAAAAATTAATAGCAGTGTCGTAATGAGTATAAGCTATTCACTTCAAAATATTTCATATATATATATATATCGTCTTTCGTTGAACTTCACGTATTCTTTTTTACTTCAACGATATATAATTCTGCAGTCACTACATTTTGAAAGTCAAATAATAATCGTCAAAATAATAGACACTATGAAATTTCTACAAATTCAAAATATCGTTTATGTATATTCACCATTATATTACAAATATATCATTGATATGTATAATCGATCAAACAAAATTTCAATCATTTTTAATCTAAAAATCAATGTTAAGAATAATTGAGGTCCAATTATAAAAGGAGAAAAAATTTATACTATTTTGGATACATTTGATACTTTTTTAATATTAAAAAATCTAACAACTCGATCATAAAAATAAACTCACAAAAATAAAAATTATTTAAAATCATATAAAGAGATCCGAACGATATCACATCGAGTGAGAAACTCAACATATTCATTGGGATAATATAATATGTCCCCCATAATGATATTATTGTGACTAATTAATTAAATATCTGTTATATTACTTAAATTAATTGTCAAATATTACGTACTGTTTAGGTCTAAGAGGTGACCAACTTTCAACGTAATTAAGTGTACTTTTCTTGATCCAATTAGCACGTATATTTAATTAATTAAAAAATTTGTTAATGTTACTGCTAAATATCGTTTTCTTTAGCTTAAAGTATCATTAGAAAAGTGTTATTCCTAATTATTATTATTTTTTGAATAATATATGATCAAATTGACTAATGTAAAGCAGCCCTTGTGCCAACTTTTTAGTTTTCAAAATTCTCTTTTAATAGCCGTATAATTTTGACTAAAATAGAAAAAAGTATTGGATTCTAATTATGATAGTTAATTGATCTTGTCATCTATTATAAAATTATTAATTAAAAAGATGTTAATTTTAAGGAAAATTTAGAATTTAAAGATTTTAAATACATTAATATCTTTTCAACTATTTAAAATAAGAATCAGTGAGAAATGACTTCAATTAAATTGAACCCTGATCTCATGAATAATTACTCTAACTTTTATTAATAGGGGACTCGATCGTATTATAAGTGTGAATCCGCTGTTTAAAAATAAATAAAAATTTATTTTCTCAAAATCTATTCTTCCATTCAAATCTTAGTATTGTTGCATATGAAATCATTGGAGGCAATAAGGAATTCGGAAAATATTTTCCTTTAAATTTTTACAGTAACTCTCAGAAAAATCTCTAAGTAATTCAAAGTTTTCTTGTATTGCGCGCTTTTTTAGTAACTTTATTATTTTATTTTCAATAAAATAAAGAGTTGAATTTAAAGGGAAAATTCATTTGTTTTTTAGTATAAAGTAGGATGAATGAGCATGGTTGCCCATACATGAAATAAGAAAAAGTAATAAATATTTTAGAGGCTGAGATTAGTTTTCTAAAATGAGCAATGACTATATTAGGTTTCTGGATTAAAAGAACTAAAACTAGAAAAAAATAATTTAATGCCTGAGATTACTTTTTTTAAATAATAAATATTTTAGACTAATATGTTAAAGAGAACAGTAATAAATCAGAGGAAGTAAATTAATTAATTGGACATTTGGTTTATCGAATTTACTATTTTAAAATTTAAATTGTTGAGATCTGAATTAATTCTAATATCTTATAATCCCCATGTGCCTACCACCATAAACTATTTTTAAAAAATACAACAAATTACTATACAAATAAGTTTAATCAATATACATATAGTTCCACAAGTTGGGATTCTAAATACAAATTAAACATATATAATCTTTTTTTTTGTTTCAAGAAGATATAAATAATTTATTTTTAAAGAATTTGATTCGTTTAATGCATACCAAACAACAAATAGGGGAAAACAGAGTCATATTCTAAAAGGAAATAGTAACAATATCTTCAAATAATTCAATAATAAAAAGTAATCAATAACAATATAAATGAGAAAATGATATTAATTTTTTTTTTTAATTTTGTTTGATCGAAATTGTTATTACGATACCAAATTTTATGGAGGACATTTTACCCCTGCATTATTTAATAGTGTATTCTAAAGATATATGTATATGTCACGTGAACTCATTACTATTTATAATTATACAATATTTTTATGTCCGCGTGAACATATATATATACCTTTAAAATATCTTATTAAATAGTACAGGAACAAAATATCCTTTCCAAAATTTGATATCGTTACGATAATTTTAATTAAAATTCAAAAATATTTCAAACCTTTTTTCAAATATAAATCATAAGACAAGAAACAATGACACCCGTTATTACTACTGATAAAAAAAGAAAATAATTACGATTGTTAAACTATCACCAAGCCTAATTTCTGAGACAATACTTAATTATCTAAATACTAAAATACACTATAATTTATCAATAATTTTTAGTTAATATATTGCTAAGAAGCTCTTAACTAATTGATTTTTTTTAATAATCTATCCCTAACGGTGGCGAAACTACAAAATTAATAATTAATATGTAAATTTTCTTCTCAATTATATTAAAGACATGTAAAAATTTCAACAACCAATGGCTCCGCCTATTTTTTTTACTAATAATAAAATTTTATCTATCGTTAATTTATCATTATTTCAATAATTGAAACAGTATATTCTTGATACTATAGTATTCAGCTCCAGTAAAAGTAAAGTCCAAAAAGTAAAAAATAAAAAAATTATTTTTTTTAAAAAAATATTCTGACCAAAAAGAAACGGGCAGCTGCCCATATTCTTACCGGGCAGGAACAAACTCCGAGGTTACTACTCCTTTTATTACCATTTTACCTCACTGTTTAACACTTTCCATTACTCATAATTTCACTCCCCACCGTCCCCCCTCCGCCGTGGTGGGTGGCGCGTGATATTCACTCTCCGGGAGTTTACTTCACTTTCAAATGCTAACAGCGAGGTGGTGATGGGGCAGAAATTGAGCTGTGGACAGCAATCTAATGAGCATGGATTGTTTATTGCAGTCCAAAATGGTGAGGTTGAAAAAGTTGAAGCTATGGTTGATGAAAATCCAAATGTGATTAGACTTAAAACTGTTCGTGGGAAGCTTTCTGCACTTCATGTAGCTGCTGTTAATGGCCAGATCGAGGTTGGTTTTTCATTTTCTTGAATAAAAATGTAGTCTTTTTTGATTTCTTGGTGATTGGAATCCACAACCTTGGAATTTGAAGTAGCTTACTATTAAAGCAACTCCTTTTGTCAGACTAAAAAATGTAGTCTTTTTGCTCTATTGGTAACTCAAATGCATAACCTTGAGGGTGCTTAACATTGAGCAACCCCTCTTGTTTAGTTTTTTTGTTCTTATTAATTAAAGGTAGATCAATGATGTGGAGGTGCTTATCATTTGAGCTAACACTTTTTGTCAGATAAAAATGTAGTCTTTACAATCTTGAGTGTTGATGGTTCTTGATCTTTGATGAGTGATGGTGTCACCTTAGAATGGGAGGTGAAAGTGCTTATCGTTAGACCAACCCCTTTTGTCAGGAAAAAATGTAGTCTTTACTATCTTGTTTTTTCCTGTTTTTTTTTTTAAAAGGTGGAGTGTTAATGGTTCTTGCTCTTTGATGAGTGATGGTTACCTTAGAATGGGAGGTGAAGGTGCTTATCATTCGAGCAACTCCTTTTGTCAGAAAAAAATGTAGTCTTCACAATCTTGGTTTTTCCTTTTTTTTTTTTTTAAGGTGGGGTGGGGTGTTTAATGGTTCTTGATCTTTGATGAGTAATGTCACCTTAAAGTGGGAGTGGACGTGGAAGGTGTTTATCATTCGAGCAACCCTTTTGTCAGGAAAAAGAGATGTAGTCTTTGCAGTCTTGTTTTTCACTTTTTTTCTTTCTTTGTAATGATTGTTGATCTTTGATGAGTGATTTTGGATAGGTTCTGTGTATGCTTTTGGATCGCGGGGTTAATCCAGACATCTTGAATCGCCACAAACAGGTATTTAGTAGTAGTTGTGAATTGTGATTTATGTGTTCCTAATGTCTTTTGCCAATTGTATATTCAAATTCTCAACAAGTTTCACATTATGATGTTCATTTGATTGAAAAATTGTCAACTTTGTAGCATTTTGGAAAGATATTGAAATTTGTTTTGTTTTCTTGCTGTTTTGATTTGTATGATTGTGAATTGCTTCAGACTCCATTAATGTTAGCTGCTATGCATGGAAATGTGTCCTGCGTGGAGAGGCTAATTCAGCTAGGTGCTAATGTATGTGAATTTCGTTTGTGATAGTTTCTTTGACTGATTGAGATGGGTTGTTAATTGGTAATTCTTCGTATGTTTTTAGATTTTAATGTTTGATTCACTACATGGAAGAACTTGTTTGCATTACGCTGCTTACCATGGCCACTCTGACTGCCTACAATCTATTCTTGCATCCGCTCATTCGGCTCCTGTTGCTCAATCTTGGTAAATTTCTAGTTTCTTCGACTCTGCTCTCCTTTGCCTTTCATGTCAAGTGTACAACTCTAGTTTAGTGAGATTTACCTCTAAGGCCGGGATTTTTTTTTCAGTCTCCTTATCAAAGTTGGTTATTCGAGTATCAGGTGCATTATGCTATTTTTTTAATGAATTGCTATATGTTAATTCGAGTGCAGGGGATTTGCGAGATTTGTGAACATAAGAGATGGAAGTGGTGCAACCCCATTGCATTTAGCAGCACATCATGGTAGACCAGCATGTGTCCGGATTCTTCTAAGCAATGAGGCTCTTGTCTGTGCTTCTAGTGGTGGCTATGGGTATTAAAACTCTCCGAGTTGCTTTTACTTAAATTACTGTATGTTGAAGTTTAATTGACATTTAAGATTTTGCAGCCGTCCAGGAAGTACACCACTGCATTTAGCAGCTCGAGAAGGCTCTTTGGACTGTGTACGTGAGTTACTTGCTTGGGGTGCAGATCGACTTTATAGAGATTCTTCTGGGTGAGCTCATAGACTCATACCCTTTGTGTATTATTCAGTTCTCTGCAACTAATCTGTCTTTTGATGTGGAACTTATCGGTTGTAAATGGGATCTCTACAGGCGAATTCCATACATAGTTGCTTTGAAGAACAAGCACGAAGCATGTGCTGCTCTTTTAAATCCATCATCTCCGGAGCCTTTAACCTGGCCAGCACCTTTAAAGTTCATTACTGAGCTTGATGCTGAGGCAAAAGCTTTACTAGAAAATGCTCTGATCGAGGCCAACAAAGATAGAGAGAAGTTGATATTGGAAAAAACAGCTGTCTCACAAATATCACTTTCGCATTGTGATTCTGGCCTCGAGAGTGATGACTTTGAGGTAACGAGTCTCATGCACAATAATTTTTTAAAAAACTATTCTGCATCGACGGCTGCATTTGTTTGTCTGGGCTTGTCAAATCTTTTGATATATTCAGCAGATTGTTGATATGAGTAGAATTTTGCCTGGTACAATGGAAGAGCTTTCATTAGAGAATAAATAAACGGCTTTACGTATAGGGTTGTATATTTGTTGCTTATATGCAATTCTGTTGTCCTTCATGGACTCCACATCCGCAATCAACTTGCCAGCAGGTACATTTTCTGATTCTTAGTTTACGACCTACTGATATTGTGAACCAAGAATCAGAAAATGAGCCTGCTGATTGGATGAACGAGTTGGGAGCTGATGTGGAGTCCACCAAGGAGGCTATGGAGAGTAATATTGGAAGGGGCAAAAGAGCAAGACAAAGGCCGTCAAAAGTTGCGTGATTATGTAGTGGGAAGTGGGGTGATGTTGTTATAGGAGTTAGTTATATAAAAGTAAATGCTAGTACAAGTCAGTGTTCTCCTGAAATTCTATGTCAGATTCGTCTTTGTAATTTCCCTTGAATATCAGTACAAATCGTTTCTGGTGTGGTTGAGTGATACAAACAACATCAACATACATACCCAGTGTAATCCCACAAGTGGGGTTGAGTGATATTAGTAGCAATTGCTACAAATCCTTCATATAGTGATATCATTTGCCTCTGAAGAACTTACAAAACTGGTGTCTCGGGAGATATCTTATTAGAATGTGTAGGCATTCGGAAGGGGGAGCTTTGGAGCGATGGTAAAGTCCGTGTGATTGAGCCATGAAATCAATCACTTATGCTTAGAGTAAGTTGCCTACATCACACCCCTTAGCAGTATGACCCTAATCACGGAGTCATAAATTTGCTTCACATTTGAATCAGTGATCGTCGTTATGCATTAAGAACTCATCTGGATTAACTATAGATGAACACAATGGAGCTGAAGTACTGTATTTATATTTGACCTTTACCACGAATCTGCTTTAAACAATTCCGTGTTTTTCATTTCCAAACAGGCCAGTGATTTTGAGCTATGTTGCATCTGCTTTGAGCAAGCTTGCACGATTGAGATACAAAAGTGCGGTCATCAGATGTGTGCTCATTGCACTCTGGCCTTATGCTGCCACAACAAACCCAATCCAGCTAGCAATAGTGAGAAGGTTCCTTTATGCCCCTTTTGCCGGAGTGATATCACTCATTTAGTCGTTGTCCAGAATAAAATCGACACTTATGAAGAGGCATCAAGTCCCTCGAGGCCAAGAAAATCAAGAACGTCTTTCAGTCATGCTGAAGGCGACAGCAGCAGCAGCAGCAGCAGCAGCACCAGCTTGAAAGTTTTGTCACCCTTAACCTCATTTGGTAAGTTGGGTTGTCGCCATTCAGGCAAAATCAGTGCTGAATGCATTGAAGCGTTTGCTAAGCCTTAAGACGATAGTAACTATTCGTCTATCCTCTCTGATATATATATTAAATCTTGAACATCCTTCACTCCGTCATAGATTTAGACTAATAACAGTCTAAATCGAGCTAGCGAGGAGACGTGTTATACCTTATATATTGTATATCTATATAACTATTTGGAAGTACCCCTTTACAAATTAAAGGGGTAAGATTATGAAGCTGCTGCATACTGGCAGTTGAATGAAGAACTTTTGTAGTAATTCCATCTTTGAGACAATGTTATGCCATCCCTTTTTTTTCTCAGTGGCAAAGCTTGAAATTTCGCTATTTTTAGTAAGGACGACAATTAAAATCGACAAAAAAGAGTACATACAATATTTTGACACTTCCTATAAATATTTTGACAACACTTGTAAACATGTTTTGAAATGCTTTTAAGTGGATCAATTAATCACAACACTTGTTTTTATGATATACATTAGCCTTGATAAATTGTAAATTTTAGGCATGTTCCAATTAAGATTGATGTGTATGATTATATAATGTGAAATATTTTATGTGGTTTAATTGTTAATGTAATAGGCTGTTGATAACATGTGCAAATTTATTTTTCATAATTTGAGTCGAAAGCATCTAATTAAGTTTTTCTGAGTGATACTTAATGTTTGCCATTAAATAGTATGACCTTCCAATTTTCCTCATGCAACTCATAAATGAAAATTTGTGGGCCAAAATATTGTTAACGATAACAAGACATATGGTTATAGAACTTTTGCTTTGTCGGGCTACAATTTCTCTGTTTCAAAAAGAATGTCTCTGTTTTCTTTTTAATTTGTTTAAAAAAGAATGACATCTTTCCTTTTTTTGGCAGTACTTTAACTTTTCACGTGGCATGTTTAAGACCACAAGATTAAAGGACATTTTGATACAATTTTAATTTAGGACCACAAGATTAAAAAAATCAAACTACGCATCTTTTTGAAATGGAGGGACTGTATAGTATCTGACATAAGTTGAGAGAACTTTTGTGTTGTCCAGTAATTTCTTTTTCCGGCTAGCTCTAGCCCTAGTAGAGGTTCGAGTAGACTAGACTACTAAGGGTTAGCGTCCAAGAACCTGCCAGACTGTTGTTCTTACTTAAGCAATCAACGTCACAAATAGCAATAAGAAGGGGCAAGGGGTTTGAACACGGTTTTCCCTATGTATACATCAGTTCTTTTCTTATAGAAATTCGAAAGTCACAAATAGCAATAAGAAGGGGCAAGGGGTTTGAACACGGTTTTCCCTATGTATACATCAGTTCTTTTCTTATAGAAATTCGAAAGACTTTTCAAGGTTGAATACTTTGAAGGTAGAAGGCTATTTCCGTCTAGTTCTGGAAGCATTATCTGCAGTAATAAGAAGAGGAAAGTGGCCACTCTGAAGTTCTTTTTCTTTGATTCGAAAATTCTTTCACGACTTGGGGGTGTTAATTTACCTACTGAAATATCACCCGTCTCTTGTCAGCAGACATAGATATATGTTCACCTAAAGCATTTTTTCTTCTTTAGCACTTTGCTGAAGTAAATCATTTTTTTGATAACATAACTGATTCTGAAACTGAACTTATACCTCTGTTTGCATAAGTTCTGTAAGAATTTTGAGTTATAATTTAAGTATCTAAATAATTTAATGATAACACTAAATTGAAATTGATCAATAACATTGGAACTTAATCAAAGTCCCCCCTCCCCCCTACCCTATTAAAACAAAATAAACAATCACCTTTTATTAAACCAAATTTAATATTCCATCCCAAGTACACAACAAAAATATGATAATAATAAAATTACAAAAACAATTAAAAACTAATCAATGAACTAAATGTCCACATAAACATGAGAAAATTAAAGGACTTCCATGATTACCATTTTGATCATTTTGCTCAAATAGCCCTTTTTTTGACTCCTCATCATTATCATGAGGAGGAGCAATTTGGCCACTAATGAACAATGAATTATTGTTCAAATTTGAATGATCATGATCTAATAATTGATTAAAATCATCAAGTCCATAATTAATATTATTATTAGCTGCTGCTTTTCTCTCTTCTTCAAGAAAATGGCCTAAAGATGGGGCAGAACTAATGTTATTTATGTTAATTGCATCAGTAGTTAATTTTGAGCAAAGTGAAAATAACCAAGTTCTTGATTTGTTACTATTACTATTAATATTCTTCTTCTTGTTGTTCTTGTTCTTGTTCTTGTTGTTGTTATCCCTTATTTTGGTTTCCACAATTGTTCTTCTTCTTGTTGATCTTCTTGAAAACTCTAAAATACTTGTAATTCCAATGAGGCTTCCTAGAGTTATGCTTTTGTCATGAAAGAATGATGTAGTAGTAGACTGCACCAATCAATTAATAGGAAAATAACTTTTTCAGATCTCTTACCTATATAAAAGAAATATATCTCTAGAAAAAACAAATCATAAAAGAGAAAGATCGAATATATTGAAATATATCTCTAGAAAAAACAAATCATAAAAGAGAAAGATTGAATATGTTGAAATATATCTCTAGAAAAAACAAATCATAAAAGAGAAAGATCGAATATATTGAAATATATCTCTAGAAAAAACAAATCATAAAAGAGAAGATTGATTATATTGAAATATATCTCTAGAAAAAACAAATCATAAAAGAGAAGATTGATTATATTGAAATATATCTCTAGAAAAAACAAATCATAAAAGAGAAAGATCGAATATATTGAAATATATCTCTAGAAAAAACAAATCATAAAAGAGAAAGATTGAATATATTAAAATATATCTATAGAAAAAACAAATCATAAAAGAGAAAGATCGAATATATTGATCGCCGTTTAAATTTATCAGTGAAATTTATTAAGTTATTTGAATTATGGTATATTTTATTGAATATATGTTAAAATATTTGTGAAATTAGGTCTTAGGCCTAACTCACATCCCAAAAGCTAGCTCAAAGGAAAGAGGATTGCTCAAGCCTTCTAAGGAGGAGTCCGAAACTTAAAAGATACAAAATATTAACAAAAATGCCAAAACGGTATATAAAATTTTATATTAACCAAAACGATAAAATCGCTGCAGATGCAGATCTGCAGCGACTTACCTCACCTAAAAAAGTAAAATCACTGCCTTAGCAGCGATTTTACCGTTTTGGTTAATATAAAATTTTATATACCGTTTTAAAATTTTTGTTAATATTTTATACCCTTTAAGTTTCGGATTTTTCTAAGGAGTCCACCCATCTAATTAACCATCGATGTAGAACTTTTATCATTCTTTAACAATATTTTTATTTAAAATTTCAAATTTTTTTACGAGCTTTGTAATTATACATGTCAGCCTCAATAACATGTAAAATCTCGGGCCTATTCTAGTTTAACATGTATAACTAAAGGAAAATGCATATTTATGTTAGAGAACATGTGCATAAACTTTTCTAAAATATAAATCCAAAGTATCTAATAAAAATATTTCATTATGTTTAAATATTCAATTAAAATAGATTAATATTTATATATTTAAATAAAATTTATTGATTAATTTAAAAAATTATCGATATATTTTGCTCTCAAAAAATATATAGAGAGAGAGAAAATAAGAAAGAGGATATTTTGTGGAGTCCGAAGTCTAAAGGGAATAAAATATTAATAAAAATTTTAAAATGGTATATAAAATTTTATATTAATCAAAACGGTAAAATCGCTGAAACAACAACGATTTTGCTTTTCCCAGTGAAAAAAATCGATATTGTTCCAGCAATTTTACCATTTTAATTAATATAAAATTTTATATACTGTTATAGCAATTTCGTTAATATTTTATACCTTTTTCGAAAGAATTTGAGAAACATAATAATTGTAAGGCCATGTGTAAAGAGTAAAGTGCTATATTTCACTTTTCCACTTTTTGATAAGACCCATTGTGAATATAACATGAAAAAATAAATCATGCATGCTTTTATTAAGAAAAGTTTATTTTTATTTTTTTAAAAAACGTAAATAAGTATCATAAAATATAATCAGATTCCTTCACATATAATTAAAAATATTAAATTGGAATCAAAAAAATAAAACCAAAATACTAAACCTAAAGTGTTTTAGCGGACACTATTTATTTTTCTTTTTAACCAATATTTGTTCATTTTTTAGTTATTTCTAATTTTATATATATAGAATATTCTTTTATATTCTCTCCGTTTATTTTAATTGTCATGATTTTCTTAGAATTAAATTATACGCTTTACGATATATTTTTTAATAATATTGATATTAAAAAAATACAATTTATAATACTTTTCGTATAGTTTTTGAATGTCTAATTCTTTTTGTTTCAAATATCGAATTAAAGAAATCTAATTTAATTTTAGAAAATAGTCAAATTGACGTTTGAAATGCGGAATACGACAGATGAAAAATGGAGAGGAGTAAAAAGGAGTACAAACCTCAGTATCAAGATCAGAAGAAGAATGAGAAGAAGAAGAAGGAGAAGCAGTAATCAAAGTTTTGAATGAAATTGATCCATGATTTCTCACATTTAATGGTTGAAGCCCAAGTGGCCAACCTTCATCCTGCAATCCATCATATCATCAAAACTCACAATCAATAATAAAAAAAAATACTTACAAAATACACTAAGAAAGAAATATGTTACTTCATTTTGATGTTAATGAGGGGACAAAGAATATCATTAATGGAATAGAACAAAAATTGAAGAAAAGGAGTATACCTGTTGAGCCATGGATTCCCTTGATTGTTGATTTGAAGAGAGATTGATTGATGGATTTAAAGATTAATTAAAAATTAGGGGGGGATAATGAGAGTGAAAAATAATTAATTGTCAACTTCATAAGTTTAGTTTATATCCTTTCTTTCTCTGACTGAACAACAAAAGATAGAAAAGAAAAGTATTTATACAAGAATGTGGTGGCACTGAGAACTAATAATAGTAGCATCTTCCAAAGAAAAATAAGCTTAGATAGTACGACTGCTTCCCCCTTAATCAGAGATATTGGATCGGAATCGACATCCTTAAATAAGCATGATTCAAATTTAATCAAGATTCCAATGTAAGTATCGAACACCAATCAGAAAGAAAAAATAAAAAAATTGTATAACATCTGTATTTTGCAAGTATTTTTTTTTTTTTAACGAATAACCTCATGTGTAACTTAAATTTTTTTCCCTTTCAAATATCTATTATTTGTGATTTTTCGTACATCTCAATTATTCATTAACATGGACAGATGAAATTTGAGTTCTCTCATCAAGTGCTTTTTCTCCTCATAGCATAATTGTCGATTAATTTTTTCTGCTAAAGCTCAAAATATATAGAAAAAAAACATTTAAGTTAAACTCTAATCTTCATTATTTGTGTCAATTTCGTTAATTATTAGGTCACACCTTGATGAATTTTATTTATATGATGATAAACCATACATAGTTGCAAAGCTTTTTGGTTGAACCCCATCAGTCGCTGGTAAAGGATACGGGTCATCATAATTCATAGCTAAAAAGTCTTTACATTTGCTGTCAAGGTATAGTTATTTGTCCTTTTTCTCCCAATTTAAGACTAATTATGCTTGGCTAAACTCACATAGTCAAAGTTGACACAGTTACTAAAGTGAGAATTTAATAGAATTTTAACGTAGTATTAGTTCAAAGTAAAGCATCCAAGAAAATAATTGTCAATCATGTAAAGTTTCGAAGAGTTGCAAAATAAATAAAATAAATAGCTTATCAAAAGCATTCTACATTAAAAGCTTAGCCCATATACTATAGAAAAATTTATCCACGCTCACTATTTATATTAAAATATCTAATTTAGTTTTTAACAAGATAACAATTTATCCAAATATTCATATCAAATATTGATTTGAGGTAAATATCTCATGTAGAAAAATCTTTGATATGATCTGCATTTCTTCAATAGACATTTCAAGGGCATTTCACAATGAAAATAGTGAGTATTTGAAAAAACTACTTTGTTTTCAAAGAGAAAAATGATATTAATTCTAATAAGAGAAGTTTTTTAATTTTTGTGAGTTTTGGAGTTAAAAATTCCAAAATTCAACTTCAAGTTGAATTTCACTAAATTGTTTTTTGAAAGAAAGGAGATAGATTATAAGGTCGAAAAAATCGTACCTTCATCAATAAGATGAAAATTCACATACTCAATCAACTAAGGTACTAAATCTTATGTCGGAGTTCAACTCTGAGAAATAAGTAAAGAATTCGTTACCAAAGGCCCAAAGTCATTTTTAAAAGAAGTTACTATGGGGCAAATAAATCACAGTATTCAAGTACGGCGATGTCAACGGAGATCATTAATAGGAGTGTCACCATCTCATAATATAATATACACAATACTCGAAATATACGTCTAAATTAACAAGAGCAAGTGTCGGTGTGTCAGATCTAAAAAACTATTCTGCCACAGTGCCATAGCCCATAAAGACCTTTTTTGTCCATTTTCATATTGCCACTAAAGAAACAATGTGACAATTTGGATCAAAAGGTGAAGGTATGGTTCTGATGAAGACAAGCTAACTGTCAATTTATGGTATATAATGCCAAATAAGAATGGCATTTCATAGAAATCAGACATGGAGAAGTGTAGTTATAAAATTTGGAAGTTCATGCTGCTGCCTGGTGTATTATTGCACACAGGCCAGCATGATTGAAAGTAGGTATCATATCAAGGAAAGAATAAACAACAACATATTCGATGTAATCCCGCAACTCTTGGGAGGGTAGGATGTACATATGCAGACCTTACTCAACTCATAAAACGAGGAAGATAAACAAAACAATTGAAGTAACATGTAGGAGTCAAAATGAAGGATAAGATACTAGATGAACTACTAAAGATGTTACAAGTCGAGGTTCATGGTTGGCTTTAATGTTACAAGCACACTGGGAGTGTACTACAGTATATACGCGACTTCTTTCTATACTTGATTCCATGACTTTTAATATAACCCAATCTCAATTTTGGCTGTCAATTCTCCTCTTGGTCAATGGAACTGCAAATGACTTAGATATAGAGTACGTTATGGAGTACTTACTGTAGGATTGTTTTACCCATTACTACTCTGGCCCATACCAGGTCGATATTCTCCAATTCCAAGCAAGTCCTGTAAATTTTTAATTGGGTTGCTTAACAAACTAATTTACAATAGTAGAGAACTGATTCTTATAGAAAGGAACAATTATCCAGACAGCAGAAAGTGAATAGTACAAATAGAGATGACTGGCAAGAACAAGAACAGGTGTTAGTAGTATGCCACGGACCATGCATTTTCAATAAGCAAAATGCATGTATGTTTGGTGGAAAAGAACACTGATAAAAGACTACCATATTCTTCTTCCTATGGGGATTTCAGTGTCAAACTCATGAATGGATTTTTGTGCTTAACAAAATCCCAAAAACTAACTCATGAGGGGAGAATTACTCAAAGACCTTACAAGGAGACAATGGCTCATTTCCTTCACCAATATGGGTCACATAGTAACCCCTTCCAACAATGCTCAAGATTGGACATATGGTGCGTGGACAATATGATTACAAGAAAATGAATGGGCCAGGCTCTTATGTCATGTTGAGGATGGACCCTGAGCCTAATCAACCCAAAAACTAGTTCAAGAGGTAAAAATTAAGGAGACAACAACTCATTTCCTTCACTAATGTGAGACACAGTAGCTTGTTATTTGAATAATACTTGTACAGAATAAAGTAGTTGCAGGAATTTCATATTTGTTAGGATGAACTACAGAAAAAATGAGCCAGACAGGAGATAATCTGACTCTAGAAATAGTGCTGGGGTTAGCACATTAAAATCAACTGAAGAGCAAGAATATACGTACATCCATCTGCATATACAAGTACAGCTATGACAGTATCCGGCCTAGATAGCATCACGAGGGCCCAAAACACAAGTGTGCCTCAAAACAGTTTTATTACTCTTAATTGCTCTATGCACCTTATATAAAAGAAACAACACACCCTACTCACAAAGAACAATTTGTCACATAAGAAGGCACAAGCTGCATTGGCTGGCAATTAAGCCTAAAGTCATTAATGAATACACTCCACTAACAGATTAAGCAATGAGCAAGAGTGAATGAACAAATTGAATTTAACGAGGATAAGTAACTCATCTTTTATGGTTTCCTATGGAAGGAAATATATGTACCTGGCATGCTTTATTTTTGGCTCTGGTTTCTGCTGTGCTGGGAATGTCATGATTTGGTTTTAGAAACTTCTTCTCCCGCCGCTCACATGATCCCCATCCATCTGAGAACCTACCACCCCTACCAATGAAACAAAGAAAGGGACAGATGGAATAAGATGAAAAAAAGTCTAGCATAGCAACACATTTGGATAGGAATAGTTGGTGAACCAAAAGAACATACTGCATGTGTGCCCGAACTATAAATTCAGCGCGCAGGACATTACGGTTGTCATCAAACTCAATGGTCTTGTCTTTAATTTCATATGATAGATTGAAGTAAAAAGATATCTTCCTCCAACCTGCACAAAAAATTGATTTCGTTCATGCAGTTTAACTGAGAGTAGAAGAAACCAATGACCAAAGTCTATTAACATACCAGTTTTTTTTATGAAGGGATGTCCAGAAATCATAGTGTAGTCAGATTTCTCCAGAATCTGTGAAATGTTTAATTACTTAAGCCCTGATGAAATCACATTCAAGTATACAAAAAATATTCATGATAAAAGAACAGCTGTAATTGCTATAAACGTTAACAAAAACTGACTGGTAGTGTAGTTCTATTTATCTTGAAGGGGACTTGTAACAAGTTATTCTAGAAAAGGTGCAGACAGTGCTCAGATTTCGAGAGATGGTCAAGTTTTGCCTGGACATTTAATGATTTTTCTCACTGATTTGCTGATGCAATTTAAGCACAAAATTCTGATTCCTCATCAATTCCTAGTAATTATCCATAGTTTCTCTTCATCATCTTTCCTTCAGTTGCTACCAAACCAAGTTTGTTTAAGAGGCTGAAGTACTTCCATTACCATTAAAAAATTGAGAGATACATTTCTTCTGATGGCAAAAGAAGCATAATTGTTCAATGAGGAAATTAGACAAGTGACAAGTCTGTCACCAAGATAGCAATAATGGGAAAATGGGAACGAAACCTTACAAATCTACGAACAGTATACATCTTACTCGCGTCCTTAATGCAAAATAGCTGAAGATGAGGATTACAAATGAGTAGACACAATAACTTGGGGAGCTTCCTCTTCAAGTGCACTAAAGTAGCTCAAAGAACAGAAAGCAAAGTTACAACTGACATCTACATTGAGAAAGAGGCTAGTATGGACCGTCAATTTTTATGTGAATAAAAAAATTGAGCTCGCATAACAGCAGGTAATATACCAAATTCATATTAAATTTCAGATCGAAAAGCATCATTTATCATGCTAAAACACTCTAGCTGTGCAGCTCTTAAGCAATTTGGATACACTTATACCTAACATTTGGCTAAACTATTGATAAACGTACTATCTAATGCTGGAAATATGACATAGTACAGTGAAAATTGATCAATTTACCGCCATCGCTGCATTTTGATACTCCTTGAACAGAGAAACGGATGGAAATGGACCAGCCAAGCTATGCCTAACGACACCATCTCTATCCTCACGCTGTCCATGACTCATTGTAGCCACCGGCGAACCCTCCGAGACTATCGGACTGTTATACCTGTTATCATACTCCATCACCCGAGCCGGAGACCTCGTCACCGGCGACGAATAACTCATCACAGACGGATCTCTCTGCACGTGCTTAACTACCGCCATCGGATTCGGACTCGTCCTGCTCAGTCCCGAAACGCTGTTAGAATCTGACCTGGACATTTTCTGCGGCCGGTGATTAAGTACCTCCCCGTTATGGTGATGATTTTGGAAGTTTCTAGGGGTTTTGCCTAGCCTAGATTGTGGAGAAGTATTTGAGCAAGGAAAACGCCTAATTGGAGAGTGATTGTCAGGTAGCGGTTTACTGTACTTAGTGACGGCGGTGGTGGAGGAGGCGGCAGCGGCGGCGGAATCAATCACCGCCCATAATGCAGCGTCGTCTAGATCCTTATCGTCGATAGCATAATTGATCGGAGAATCCATTTTTTTTTCTTCAGAGAAGTAAAGCTTTCTCCAGAAGTTTGTGCTCAACTTTGCCGATTTGGAAATGTGAATCAATGGAACCTTACCGCCTAGTGCCTAAATTCAAATTTAAAATAGCTTATACTTGTCGTTTCGATTTACGTGACATTTATATATTTCGAGAATTAAATAAATTTTTCTTTGACGTTATTACAATTTTTCTCTAGTTGTGTCTTTCTTCATTTGTACACACTTTATTTCCTCAGTGACCGTGCTTAAAACCACAACGGATCTTAAGAGTTTGTTTGCATTTTGATAGCACGTCATAGTTTTTGAACATCTCTAGTTATTGTTGTTACAGGAAAGGAGCCTCGGAGCAACGGTAAAGTTATCTCTGTGTGATTTACAGGTCACGAGTTTGTGCCTAGGAAACAATCTTTGCATTAGGATAAACTGTCTACATCCTGTGCCAATGAAATTTCTCATGTATTCGATATTTGTAACGCTTGTAATGAAAACAAAGCTTTGCACAATGCTAGTTAAAATGCTCAATTTGTTGGAACATTGAACACTATGATCTCTACTTGGTCTTTTCTAATGTAAATGGTGTACTAAGAAGAAAAAATAAGCTTACCTGTTTCTGCATTTACTTATCAAACAACGGGAAGCCGATGGCTTCAGCCTTGTTCAGTGTAACGTGAGCTCGTCTAAGTCTTAAACAACTAAATATTACAGAAAAATGTGAAGGCGAGAAGAGAATATTATCGATTTGATTCCTAACAACAAAATTATGTCAGGTCTCTAAAGAGATTCGTTTGACGTCCAGCTTTCAGTGGTAGCCCAAAATTTTGATAAATTCTGATTTCACCTCCTAAACTTGCTGTCACAATTACCATCCCCCATGCTGTTGCTTGTATAACATTGCTCCCGTGGCTATTACTACCATCCTGAGACCAAGACGAGGACCAAGATTGTGATCGGGAGCTGCTGGATGCAGATATAGAAGGTGAATCACCAAACCTATTTGACGAAGAGCCTGATGCAAATGATTCTCCGTGACCATTACCAGAATCTGTACGAGAGATTTGAGCTAAGTCTTCCTCTTCGTGACTACTTTGAACTCTCTCCAATGTATTAGTTTTGTTAGGTAGAGGTGGCGTATGCCTTTTACTATTTGCCACATCCGAGTTTTCTTTTGTAGGAGAGCCTCCGTTAGGATACTGGGGTGGGAGGAAACGTTTCGAATGCCTTTTTGAATGCATCTCTACAAGTGGTGCCTCATTCTTTACACTACCTAGCCATGGTATGGCAACTGAAACATCTTTACACTGAAATCGCTCGTGAGCTTGAACTGAGATTGAAGTTCTAACTTTTCCCCTGGGGCTCCTAGGCTCCTCCCTCTTCCATATGTACACATGAGAGTCTTCACTTGCACTTATAACATACTTCCCGTCTGAACTAAACGAAGCTGCAATTTGGCTACTTGTGTTTCGGAAACCTGATGGCACCACAAAATAGATCATTCGGTTTAGTAAACACATGGATGTTGTTTTGAACTCTCGAAAAGAGTGTATATAATAGAGAACATACCTCTAAACTTATAGATCATATCTGATCCGTCAAAAATTCTGATACGAGAATCAGCTGAAGTTATAAGCACTTCTGATGGATTCCACGGAGCAAACTGGGAATAAATGTGTTCAGCTTCCAATATATCTTGAAGAAAAAGACACATTAGCTATAGAAGAGAGAACTACCTGTAAACCAGTGACCTTCTTGAGTTGAGAATTCTTCTTAGGTTGAATTTCGATATTGTCTTTTTGTTCCAGTTTGCAGTCTGAACGATAAACACACATTGGAAATCAGCTACTGTTTCCGCGGGGTAACTATCAATTTTAAAAAAAAGATTACATACCAGAAGTATTGTACATACGACAGCTTCCTTTATGTGATCCTATTAAAGCACCCTTCAAGAAATGAAAAAAAAAAAAACACGAAGAATTCATTGCTACTGTCAACATTACTTGAACATGATCTATTCTATAAGCTCGTATCACTGTATCCTTGAATTCTAAGGATACAATTTTACATTACTTGTATTATGGCTCGTGTTTGGCGTTGTACAAGTAAAATAGACATTTCTACCTGGCCATCAGGGGTGAAGCAAGTAGCAGTAACCATTTCATGAAGATCAGTCCAATCTACTACTTTTCGATCAGGTATATTCCAAATCCGAACCTTTGCATCCAGAGAACCGCTGATGAAGTAGTCATCGTCCATTGGATTGATCTGTATGCAAGTTACTGCCAAACCATAAGCTCATCAGAAGCAAATAACGCGAAGGAATCATCATATTCAAGTCTATATTGACTATCTATAAATGAAATTTGGCATCTCACCATAGTCATTGTGCGCGAACATTTTTAAGCAACTTTGAGTCTCAACATCCCATAGCCGGACAGTCTTGTCAATCGATGATGACAGCAGTTGCTGCATCCAAGTTTCACATTCCATGTTATGTATGTTTAAAACATGATAGTAGATATTATTCGATTTGTTTGCAGTAAACAACGCGGTTTTTATGCTAGTTAACTGAAATGAAAGTGGAGGAAACTAACCTGAGATCTTGACCAAGACAAGTCCAAGACATCATCCTGATGACCTTTAAGAGTGTATATTGGTTTCTCCGAAAGAGCAAAAACAGTTTCTGGTACGTTGACATACTCCGGAACTGAGTTGCCCTTTTTCTTATGTGATACTTTCCCTTTCTTCCTTCTTTCTGATGTACTATGTCCAGTCTCCGGAAGAGGAGGCCGGTCTGAATTAGACCTAGTAATTGGATGAACAGGGGAGGCACTGAATGAACCACTCGTTGGATGATTAGGCGAGGCATTTGCAGAACCTCCCATTGTACCACCAACAGAGTTTAGATCATTAGTTACTTCCAATTCTTGCACTTCCCATATATGAATCAATGTATCTTCTCCTGCTGTTGCTAGATAATGTGCATCCGAGCTGAATCTTATCGTCCATATTGAACCCTCGTGAGCATGGATTTCTTGGCTTAAATGCAACGCTGTGAATTCTTTGCACGACTTCCCATGCTGACGGACTTTAATCCATTTCGAGGAGTTCTTATTCTGTTTCTGATGTTCCTCAGGTACAGCTTGTTCGCGTTCTTTATCAATAATTTTTCCACTCATACTATGTGCTACTCCTTTTATGTTCTTCAAAAGAGCAACTCCCCTTCTCTTACTATTCCTAAAACTCTTACTAAGATATGAATTCGCGTTTAGCTTCCTATCATCATCGTGACTTCTTGATCCATTTACTCGCCTCATCAGCTCCTTCACAACAGGTGAATGTCCCACATGTTTTTCAAATTCATCCATAGTAAGTTGTTTCCCTGTCTGAATATCACTCAACTTATTCCACATTCCGTTTTCATTACTCTCTTTAACGATAAACTCCTTCCCCGTGTCCAAATTCTTTATCAAGAAAAAAGAAGCAAATCCCACATCAGGATTCCCATTTGATAACAAATCACCCCATTTTGCATCAACGATCTGTTTTTTGTTGGCGACATTCTAACAGAACCTGTTAATTGACATGTACCAATACTCGGTGCTAAAACACCAGAAAACGTCCTTGTTAGACGTTGTTTAGAAATGTCACCAATCAAATCATCTTTCCTTTTCTTTGTATTTACAGAAAAGTATTGTATATCTCCATCTGATCTCGACCTTACCAACTTAACCGGTTGTATAGTTACAGGCTCACGTTCTTGATTTAATCCTTTTACACGAGAAGACTCATTCGTCTTAGTTGATTTCGTGTCTTTGATTTTCTCAACTTTCCTTGAAATAGCTCTAACAATCTTTGCACTTTTCAACTTGAGAAGGTCCTTATTGCTTGACAATCCCATACCTTGTAAGAGGCGTTTACGACGTTCCTTAATATCCCCTGGTTCAGCCATCCACATTCCATAGTCAGCGCTGCTAAATGAATGATCAGAAACTGTTTCTATTTCAATTCCTTGGAATTTCTTGATGGATGCTGATGAAAGAGTCGAAACAAAGGAGAGACGACTGTCCTCGTATTCATTATCATCATCGTCTGATCCTGAGGATCCTAAGTCAAGAGGAATGGCTGTGGAGAGACGATCACGAGACTCAAAGAAGTTGTCATCGTCATCTTGATCGTCTCCAAGACCATCCCAGCTCATCGTTAACGTTCTCCGATGATCCATCGTAGCACATTGAGAACAAAAAGAGAATATAATCAATGAAAAATGATCAAAGAAACTTGTGTTTTTGTGTTGTGTTGTGTTGTGTTGTTTGTTTGTTCTCTAAAGGGAGGAAAGAGAGAAAAATAAAACAGACAAGTGGAAGAGAGAAAAATAAGGTAAGAAAGACTCTTGTGAATGTCTTACTTTATTTTTTAAAAAATATTTTCTATAGGTTATCACATTTTTGTGGTTATCACTCGAGTCGATGGTCATTCGAAAATAGTCTTTTCGCCTCCATAACAGTGGCGAAATCAGAAATTTCACAAAGGGTGTCCGAGTGCATGCTAACACACAAACACTTTAAGTTTGTGTGTCTTTACTCTTTCAAGGCGCTTGAAACCAACCGACTACATCATATTGTTATTTCAAGAGTGTCCAAAATATATTATTTCGCCACTTTGCTTGTATATATAATATAATTTTCCGACGAAGGAAAGGGTAGCTACGCCACCGCTCCATAAGATAAAGGTATGGTGTGCATACACATTACTCTTTCTAAACTCTATTAGTGGATTACGCTGGATATGTTGCTGTTATAACTATTGATTTTAAATTACAATGTGATATATTTAAACTTACAAAGAACATAAATATTTTTAATTTAAGACAGTAATTATTATCATTTTTTTATTTTCTTAAAGTTAAAATTGAGAAAAATAGATTGGAAGGAAGTATTACATCTCCTCACGTTGGCGTTTAGGTTATCATGTCTCTGCATTTGTTGATTTTTTTTTTTTTTGTTTTTAAATTTCTGACATTTTTTTAATTCCTAACCAATCATAAATCATTTATTAATTTATTTTATGATGTGCCTAAGATATGAAGAATTGGAAGGTCGTGTATTAAAAAAGTTTTATTTATTTTTCTAATCTTTTGGAATATATTTTTTGGTACTATAATTCTGGCAACAAACTTGTTGGTAAGTTATGTAGGCAATAATTGTATTATTAATAATAAATTAATAAAATACAGTTGTCCAAGTGTTTGAAGCCACAATTTGTACCACGAATTATTTGCATGTATAATAAAGTTTATGAATTATGATTATAGCTAAACTATATGTGGCAATTTTCTATTCGTCAATTGTTAAATGGATGAGTTTAGTAATATAATATTTGATTTGATTAAATTTTATATAAAAATAAATAGAAGATAAGATCAGATCAAATCGACAAACTTTGTACACAATTCTTTATAACTATACTTATATATGTAAAATTTAGGCATATATGTAAAATTTAGGCATATACGACAAATTACATTCTATTCCTATAATATTAATATTTATTAAAAAAACTTTTTTTTAGAAATTCGGATACTTTATAAAACAAAATGATACGTAAATAGAAATGACCGGATACTTTAAATATTTTTTTTTATGTTAAATGTTACTGCGTAAAAAAAGGGTGACAACTTTCCCATGATTTACGTTAATTTTTAACAAGATTACCGTCAAATCTGCATAAAAAACGTGCTAATTTATTGCATTATTCAATTTCATAATAATAAAAATTCAGATTTTGAATCAGAAAAAAAAATGATTTTGCGTAAGGAAAATCTCTGGAACGTCGATTCTGAATTTTCAAAGATGAATATTTCGATCTTGTTGCGACATTCTGTAATATGGGAAAGTGATGTTATGTATGAGCGATATAAAAGTGATGGGATAGTGGTTGGTGAAAATATTTCGTTCATGAATCTTATTTCAGCAATTACGGCTGAGCTGGGTATTGACGAATCGAAAAAAAATATAGAGATTAGATATGTTGTTGAAGGGAATTCGTCTCCATTGTGTATTCGGACTGATATGGGTGTAAAATTGTATATAGAAATTAAGAAACATGAGGTTGGGTTCGGAACTTATCCTTTATGCATTGATACTTCAGATAAAGGTGTTGAAGAGATAATAAATTTCGATGCAACAACAGGTGCCATCATGTGTGTTGAGGGTGAAAAAAGCGACACAAAGGCTCTCAATATTGTTGAATCATCAATTGATGATGCATATTACATACCGGAAAAAAGCGATGCAAAGGCTCTCAATATTTCTATATACAATTTTACACCCATATCAGTCCGAATACACAATGGAGACGAATTCCCTTCAACAACATATCTAATCTCTATATTTTTTTTCGATTCGTCAATACCCAGCTCAGCCGCAATTGCTGAAATAAGATTCATGAATGAAATATTTTCACCAATCACTATCCCATCACTTTTGTATCGCTCATACATAACATCACTTTCCCATATACCAGAACATCGCAACAGGATCGAAATATTCATCTTTGAAAATTCAGAATCGGCGTTCTAGAGATTTTTTTTACGCAAAATCGTTTTTTTTTCTGATTCAAAATCTGAATTTTTTAATATTATGAAATTGAATAATGCAATAAATTAGTACGTTTTTTATGCAGATTTGACGGTAATCTTGTTAATAGTTAATGTAAATCATGGGAAAGTTGTTACCCTTTTTTTGCGCAGTAACAGTTAACATAAAAAAAAATTAAAGTATTCGGCCATTTCTATTTACGTATCATTTTATTTTATAAAGTATCCTGATTTCTCAAAAGAAGGATTTTTGGTAAATATTGATATTATAGGGATAGAATGTAATTTGTCATTTACAGTATGTCATTTGCTTAATTTTTATTTTATATTATTATTTATAAATTCTTATATCTTATGTACTTTTTATTATTTGTTTCATATTATGAGACTTATGATTTAAATACTATAATGAAAATAACTTTTAGCGATAATAAATAGACATATTAATAAAGAATGTCAAAAATTTTATCGGCATTAATTAAGTGTCATTAGATTCAATATCATCGAAGCATTTAAGGACATATATAAAGAGTGGTAATCGCAGCTAAAAATACATAATTAATGACAATTGTTAATTAATTTTCGCTAAAGTTCCTTTTTGATGTATTGAAATTGGATATTTTTGGAGAAACTACTGATAGTTTTTTTTTTCAAAAAAAGAAGAAGTGATCTCACACGTAGGTAAATGAACAGTATTTAAATTGCCTAATTGACACTACATAAAAATGATTTAGCGTCAATTAAATAATGATAATAATTTAATTGTCGTTAAATATGTATTTTATCAGCAATTAACACTTTTATATGTGTCTCTTAAACCTCTAGCAACTCTAAATCTAATGACACTTGACTTACTTTTAAATTACTTGTAAGCAGGTGGAAGTTCCAATTTTCTATTTTTTTAGATAAAGAAATGATCGGTAATAATATTTTTTTTGATATATTGTATAGTTATCTCTCTTAATTAATTCGATTTGATCGATTTAACTGATTTTTAATTATTATTTTTTTACACCTCTACTTACTTCTATAGGAAAACCTTTTTGAGAAAAAATAAAAACCGTCAAGGAGAAAGAATCATTATATTTATGAACTACATAACACCTTGATCACAAAAGAAGATAGATGAAAATACAATAAAGTTTTCCACAAAAAAATAAGTATCACAATGTATAATTAACAATTTAAAATATTTAAAAGATATAAACCTGTTATAGAAAAACGCAACTTCTAAAATAATGATAAATAACAATTTGAATCATATAAAATGAAACGGATAAAAAAAATATGTTTAATTTCTTGTCTATCCAAATAAAAACAAAAACAAAAGATATACCATATATATTAACGACTTATTAAAATAAAATAAACTAAAGATTAATTTTGTACAAAAATCTAATTTAATATGTAATAATTCTCCCTTGTTCTTCTTCTTGTTTGGTATGATTAAGAATTTCTTGATTTTCCGGTCAAAATCTAGCGGTATCGCGATGGCGATAATCGTTCCATACTCTAATATTTCTTTCCCCTCTTCTTAGTGATGATGAAGCTTTTCGTTTAATACCATTATAGTTACGTCTTGGTGCACCAGGACATGTTGTTAAAATTGGAATTTTTGATTCCAAAGAAGTTGGAGTCCTAAATCCATCATTGTCATCTTCTTGTAGCACTACCACTTGGTTTTCAACAACAACAATGGGGTGTGGTGCTACTATTATATCATTGACAACCTCATCTTCAACGTGTTGTATATCTTCTTGTACTAATTCTAATTCTTCTTCAACGTGTTGTATAACTATTGTCTCATTAACAACTTCTTGATAATCATCTTGATTAGAAACTTGATGCAATATTACTATGTTGTTAGTGTCCTTTGTAATATCTTGACACCCTTTTGGATCTTCTTGCAATACAATATTTCTTGATTCCTATTGTAATATCTTGACACTTTTGTGGATTGTTTTGGTGCAATGTTTCTCTTTTGTTGGCATCATCATCTTTTTGTTCATCCATTATAATATCTTGATGCAATATGACAATTTTCTTGATATCATCATCTTTTTGATGATTTGTTGTAATATCTAGACACCCTTTTGGATCTTTAAAAGTGGGTAGTTGTTGGTTTTCACTAGAATTGCTCTCATCAAAATTTGACATATTCATGATAGATGAAATCTTGAAACAAGAAAGGGTCTTGGGGGGTTAAAAATTGTTTTTTTTTTTTTTGTTGATGTATTATAAAGGGGAGAATAGGAATAGGAATAGGTGTAGTAGTTACATTGGAATTAGGAGAAGAAGAAGAGTTTTTTTTTTTATCAAATAAAAGTTTACCAAATATTGTTGGACCTAGCTAGCTCTTTTAGTTCAAATTGATGGTAATTTGAGTATAGTTTCACAAGTTTGAAGAGGAAAGGGAAAGAGAAACAAAAGATGGAAAATAATTATTACGTTTTATATTAAGGTTTATATATGGTTAAAGTTTTGGGTGAAGGATCCAATGCATACAAACTCTCATAAAATTCTTCTTTTTTAAGTAGTTTTTGGGTGAAGGATCATAATATTATTTGTTGTGTTTAATTTGGTCATGAATATGACTTCGTAATTATAGTAATTAACTCATTTTTATATTGGTTTTTAAATGTCAAACATTATAAATTTTGATAAATGTATTGTTTTATTATATTAGTAATTAAAAAGAATACAACTTAATTATAGCATTTAGTATGTATATAGTTTTCAAACATCTATATAACTTTTAAATATTAAACTAATTTAATTTAATTTAGCTTAAAAACTAATTGTACTAGTAAAAGTGAAGGGAATGGTTATTTCTTTTATTTTTCATTTTTTCATTCTATTTCGGTTCAATTTATTTATTCAGATTTAATTTGACGGAAAGTGTAATATCTTTTTTGAATCATATGATCTTAAATTAAAGATATATCATATATATTACACTATATTTTATTCTTGTTATCTTATATGAGGTAAAAAGTAAAAATAAAAAATTATTTTAAATATTGTACAAATTTATATTTTTTAATTTCGTACATAGGGTTGATGGGTAGCTTTTGTTTGGTTTTCTGATTTCCTACGCACTTTGATGCAAAGCGGGCATGTGATTTAGCTAAGGGACCAATAGCTATTAGACCTTCTTTTTTTTAAAATAAAAAAAAGAAAATTTATATTAAATAATAATTTAATTTTGATAATTTACTTTGACATATTTAAAATAATAACTAACTTTTGAAGATACATGATAATGGATTACATTCTCATTATAAATTCATAATTGGAATATGGAGGGTAGAGTGTATGTAACGTTATTTCTACTATAGCCGATTAAGTAAAACATAATAACACTTTCACATATAGTCATTAAAAATAGCTTAATTATTCTCCATAGCTATAGTCTGATAATTATAATTCATAACTACATATAATAGGGAGGAGAGAAGCGAGCGAGACTGGGAGAGAGAGGAGAGAAAGTGGAAGAGATGTGAATTGTATATGTGTATTGGTTAGATAATTGTATATTATTTGTATATATGACAAGAGAGATTGGGAGAGGGAGGAGAGAGGCGAGTGAGAGAAGGCAGAGAGCGGGAGAGAGGTGAATTATATATGTATATTGGTTAGATAATTGTATATTATACATATGCATTTGTATAAAAAGCAATCGAGATTGGGAGAGAGAGGAGAGAGGCGAGCGAGATTGAGAGAGGGAGGAGAGAGGCGATCGAGAGAGGGAGGAGAGTAGGAGAGAGGTGAATTTTATATGTATATTGATTGAATAATTGTATATTATACATATGTATTTATATATTTTGGTGAATTATACATATACAAATGTAACTAATTATACAAATTCGAAGTTAACCTACATAATTAATGTATATGTTAGTCGTGAGTGGTAATTATAACAAACTATAGCTATGATGAGTAACTAAATAGTATAAATTTATTTAACCGCGTAATTACCCCATAAATTAATGATGAAATGATCAATAGCAATAGCAAATAATTATATGATAATTAGAGCAAAGAACACGAAGAGTAAAACTGAACTTGAAGAGTAAGTAAGAAATTAAAGGATAGTAACAATACAAATGAGAAAAACTAGGCAATGCATGACCATTCGTTAACCTTTCTATCCTAATTATCGATATTCATAATTTTTTTATTTAAGTTCATATCTCCTCGATAAGTTACAACATGTGTATATGTATATCTTATCTAATCATATTTTTTCCATACTTTTTCGACCTTCGTCGCCTTAGAAAATTGATGCATTAAGTAAGCCAAAATAAGAATGCTGCTCGAAAATATTCTCAATACGACAAGATATTCATTCATTATAGTAATAATTTATTTACCTTTCAATTGTGTTTATGAGTCATTAATTACTACAACTTAAATGTTTTAGTAACGTACTAATTTGTAACTTTTCAGTACATTTGCTCGTCATGAGTTACAAATACTACTACAACTTCTCATTGCATTTGACCCGTAGTAACTGCGTATTAAAGCACTATAAAGTTTCAATTTTTTCGCATATCAATATGATAAAAAAATATATATCATAAAGTATACATCAAAATTTTTATCGTTTGATTAGAAAAAAAGAAAATAATGACGATTAAAAATAAATAAAGGTAGTAGTATCTTTTTAAGAGACCGTTCAATAATTTGATACACAAATATGAATATATATACGAGTGCGGAGTTAAAAGGGTAAAAAAAATTGTCAAAAATTCCAAAAGGGCATATCAATTTCTTTTAAAACCAAAACGGTAAAAACGCTAGCGACTTGTACCTTCTGAAAAAGCGAAATCGCTGTCATAGCAGCGATTTCTTAAAATTGCCTTTTCTTTTTTTTAAAAAAAAAAATTAAACAAATCGCTCCACACGGAGCAATTTTCAAATAAAAAAAAATATATTATTTTTTTCTATTAAGTCGCTGCTTCTGCAGCGACTTCCATCAAATTTTTTATTCTTTTTAAATTTTTTTTTGCTTTATTTAAAAGAAAAATTGATTCATTTTTTTTTTAAAAAAATCGTTGGCAGCGATTTTTAATTAGTTTTTTTAAAAAAAAATCAAATCGCTGTAAAGGCAGCGATTTACACTAAATTTATATTTTTTTTAAAAAAAATCAATTAAATCGCTACAAAAAAAATTAGCCGATTAAATTAAGTTTTCAAAAAAAAATAAAAATTTAAGTGTAAAGCAAAAAATGTGTTAATTAAGAATTCATTTTATGTTATGAATTCTTAATTAACACATTTTTTGCTTTACACTTAAATTTTAATTTTTTTTGAAAACTTAATTTAATCGGTTATTTTTTTTGCAGCATTTAATTGATTTTTTTTTAAAAAAAATATAAATTTAGTGTAAATCTCTGCCTTTACAGCGATTTGATTTTTTTTTTTAAAAAACTAATTAAAAATCGTTGCCAATGATTTTTTTTTTAAAAAAAAATTGAATCAATTTTTCTTTTAAATAAAGCAAAAAATAAATAAAAAAATAAAATTTGATGGAAGTCGCTGCTTCTGCAGCGACTTATAGAATTTTTTTTTTATTTTGAAAATCGCTCCATGTGGAGTTTAATTTTTTTTTTTAAAAAAAAAAAAGAAAGGCAAATTTAAGAAATCGCTGCTATTGCAGCGATTTCGCTTTTTCAAAAGATACAAGTCGCTACATCGTGAGCGATTTTACCGTTTTGGTTTTTAAAAAAAAATTGATATGCCCTTTTAAAATTTTTGACAATTTTTTTTACCCTTTTAACTCTACACTCATATATATACTCCGATCATCTCATTTTAGTTTATGCGGTAAAGTTTGAATTTGCACAACACCCTTATTTGACTAAATTTTTGAAATTTGTGGTAGTAAAATCATATAATATACTGTGTGATCAGAAAAAATTGCCATTAAGATAAAATGAAGGTTTTTCAATTTTTTAAAAGTGATGTGTTTGAAATGTACTAAAAGATATTGTCAGATTAATTAAAATGAAAGAATTGGAGTAATTATCATATTGAATGAAACAGTAAGAACTAAGAAGGAAAACTTACGTAAATATACTATAATAAAAAAATATTTATCATTTATAGCAATAGTATTTCTTTTTCACTTGATCACTTTTAATTCATTTATAATACAAGTTTAATTCATATTACAAAGAATAATTTTTTATTCTCATATAATACAAATTTTAATGATAGATAATTATCTATCACATATCTTAATACAATGTGTCAAATTTTTACCAAACAAACGTAATATATTTTAAAAAACAAGTATTATTCATATATAATTTAAATATATTGCATACATAATTCACTTTTATATATATTGCAGATTTAACATAGTATTGCTATAAATGATAATAAATAAAGAGTATTGCTAATAATTATTTATTAAAATGTACCAATTCATGTAATTTTCCAGGCTAGGGAATGCCTTGTGAGGCCCAAGTAATTGAAATGTAAGTCATTAATTTACGTGCAAATTTCGAGAAATACGCTATTTATGTTTTTCTTATTTGCAATATTTTATTTAATTTTTAATTTTTTTCAAAAAACATGTTATTCTTTAATGTATATGAGCTATATAGTAATGTGTTCGAGTCAATATTTAATGTATTCGAACTACATATTATGTATCCGAGCTACATATTATATATTCAGTTTATGTTATCATGTGTCCGATATACTCTCTACTATATCCGATCTACATATGTATACGATTTATATTAATTTTAAGGAATTAGTGTAATTACAAACTAATGATGGATAGATTGTAATTTCATATTAAAAAGTATGGGATTATGTAAGTTGTCATTAATCAATTGCATATATATTGTTTCCTAAGTACATCTCCAACTAAACGGATCGATCTATCAAAAAAAAAAAGATTTTATTTTCCATTTGAGCTTTTGATCTTCGATTTTCGTATTGAGATACAATTAAACTCGAAATTTACATGTTGTGGGATTCATTTTTAAAGACGACACTCTTAAATAAGATTTTTATTTTTATTTTTAGGATCTCAAACTTATCTCTGATTAAAATGAAAAATTTATAATAATTTCACCATAGTTCATATTAATCCAAATTCTTTTTCTTTTTCTTTTTTATATAAAAAATTAAAGGTGTTTATAAATCGCCTCCTCTCCCAAATAATTATCATTTGTGATTTATTTTTCGTCTTTCTATGCCCTCATCGATTATTTATTGGGCTATCATACGGAACATAACAAAGCATAATTCGTAAATTAATTAGTAGTTTAATTACTGTATTTGTTATAATCTACATCTTTAGGGAAATTATGCACCACCACACGCACTATATTAAAATAAGGGAATTTTTTTAAAATGTCATTATTTTGACATTTAATAGGATCCATTGTCAATACTTTCATTATTTAGTAAAATTGTCACAATTTTAGTTTATTATGTATCTTTTTTATTTATTTTCTATTTATTTTAATTGAGAGAATACAAATATTTAAAAATTGAAAGGAGAAATTAAGGGGAGAGAAAAATAAGTATTGCTTAAAACTCTCATCAGTTACAAAAAATTTAAAATCCAAAATATCAAACGACACCCTAATAGCTGATGAATTCTCTTAAATTTTAATTTTTAATATTCCCATACAATTCAAAAATCTTTTTTATTTCTGATTGGTACGAAAGATTTTAGAGCAAACCTGAGAAGGATTTTTGCTACTAGAAGTTTGAATAAATTGTTTAAAAATTTGACGAGGTAATTGCTTTTTCCTTATTCTTTTTCTAATTGCTTAAGTAATTAAAATTTTAATTGAAAATAATTGTAAATCATAGTATTCTGTTTTCGTATAATTGAAATTGATATAATACACAAAATAAGTAATCTGTTTTCCTCCATTTTCTGGGTTTCGTCTCTATTCTGTTTTTGTTGTAATTGTATGAACTATGAATAACGTATGAATATTTGGTTTGTTAATTTTTTGTTTTTTTTGGTTGGTTAATATGAATACCATGTGTTTGTTTGAATACATGAATAATGTTTTTGAAATAAATTGTATCGCTGACAGAATAAGAAATGGAGCAATACAATCTTTTGACGACAATATGCAATTTCATTTAATTTCAGTTTATTTAAATAAGTTGTATCCCTTATCGAAATGGATATGATCAATGTAATGTATGTTGTAAGTGATTGTTCTGAAATGGAACAACTTTAATATTTTTGTTAGTATACGTATATGTTGAGTACTTCTTTAAAATATGAAGAATGCAGTTTTGCTGTAACGGATTTAAAGCATTATTGTGAATACACATATTTATTACTAGTATGAAGTTTTGTTCACAACATAAGCAAGTACTTGGATACAAAAAAATTGTTAACCCTTATCGAAATGGATATGATGAATGTTATGTATCTTATAAGTGTTTGTTGTGAATACGTAATGTTGGCAGACTTCATATATTGTATTCTTACAAAAACATGATATATTGTTGCACACAGTAAGATGGTTCGACATTTGAGTATTAATTTCATGATTAACATAACAGTGAATGTGGAGTACAATCATGGGTTGATCTTTGCATGTAAATGCAGTAGCCTGAGTAAATGACATATGTAAGAATACAGTGAATACAATTAATATGTATTTACTTTTACTTTGAAAACATATAAATAACATTACAAAGATAAATCTATATGTTAATTTGTATTTGTTTGTTTTGGAGTAGTTCAGAAGCCAAAGTCAAATACATAAATAAAAATAAATAATAAGAAAAAGAAAAAAATTAACTCTCGAGGCATCATTACATGTTACGTATGTGTTTTAACGATGATTTTGCCCCCAAGGTTCGGGATCTCTTCACTTTAATGAGAGCACTCTTTTTATAAATGAAGAAAAAATATTATATTGAAAATATTGCTTTAGAAATGGATTTTACGATAGGTCATTTAATTTAATTATTTTATTTTGTATCAATAAAATTACTCAACTAAATTTATCATTAAAAATTATTACATTACAAAGTAAGTATTTTTTTTTGGCTAGGTAAATATAGACCTCACGAGTAAACAAAATTATAAGAAAAATTTTAGTGGACAAACTTAATTAGTAAAACAAATATTATAATTATTACTTCATATTTCAACCTTACAATGTATCGATGTTTTTCTAGCAAAAAAGTATCATACTCAAAACTTTTGGACTTTTCAAGTCTCTCAAATCCACGAAATATCCTAATCTCGCTGAGGATTGGGGTAAGAATACATGCACACCTAAATTCAAAGTTATCTCGAAAGACTTAAAATTTCTCGAATATTCTAACAAATGCAAAATTAGTTAAAATGACGAATAACAATATAGTCCTACAAATGGGATTAGGAGAGGATAGAATATTATACACAGACCGTACGTACCTTTAACTTGAGAAGTAGAAAACTTATTTTCGATATAAACCCTCGACTCAAGAAAAAACTTGGCTAAAATAGAGGGAAAATATCCAGGTAGTTTTTCACTTTCACTAGGTATGGTGGTGATACGAGTTGACTTAGAAGTAACATTGAGGATTTATATAGCCAACTTCAACTTGTTTGATTCGTGAAAAAAATGATAGTTTAGAAGGAACAAGCTCCACCAACACCTTTGGGAATATGTGTGTGTGTATCTCTATCTCTACCGGCTTACCCAATATTTGGCACTTTCCATGATTGCAACATGAACAAATTTTTGTTCATGATCAAATTACAGCTAAGATGTATGACCATATAATAATGTTAACTGTTGTCTTTTATCATATTATTTACTTTGATTCCGATAAACTAAATACTTTTTTGCAACAAACACAGAGGTAGCAAAATCGGTATAGAAGTAAAAGGGCCCTTCAAACTCTTTCAAGTTTTAAGTCAGATGAGCCAATAGAAGAGATTTCTTACCCCTAATCATCAACATATAAGAGCCAATTTGTCCCAACAAAACACTGTTATAGAGGAAACTTATAATATGCAACATGCAACAACATAGTTGATAGATGGGTCAGTATACATGTCTGTCGAAGATGACAACAAATTTTAAAGTGACAGAAACAGTCCACAAAATTTCAATGTACACAACCAAGCTGTTACTGAGGACTCAGACAGACTAAAGATTCCGAGCTAGGAACCTTAAACTAATGCCGATGATCTATTAGGGCATCCTCAAACTGCTTGTAGTATTATTTATAGTCAGGGAAAGAGGAAACTCTAAACAGAGGAAGCATCAATAGTAAATGGATGAAACAGATAAGCTATGTCTACTCCTGCTATAAATTGTTGAACATCCAAAGAACAATGAGAAAAGAAGATGACCTGGAACAGAAAAGCTGTCTATTTCTCCTTTCGTTTCTCGACTTGATACTCAAAACAGATTCATTCTCAAGGAATGAGGGATGCTACCAAGATTGGATTAAGCAGCTGAACCCAAACAAAATGGATACTTGGTCCTAGTTCTTTCTTCTTCATTTTCAGGCCTCTAAAACCAGTAAACATCCTCCCTAAAACACACAGTGATTGTAACAGCAAACACTTTCTTTTCATCTGCGTTATCCTGATTCCAATTATACATCAGAGAGTACAACACGCTTTCCCTATAGTACAAATTTGCAAATACTCTCCTTCCCAATCAGCAGCATATCATGAACCAATTACTATCGCTAGAGGGACAGAAGGGGTTCATCCGAACCTTATATGTGAAAATCTTGACACCGACACCCACTGACTCTAAATACTGGATATGGCCTACACTATAATCCATGTAGTAAATGGTAAAGCTTGCATCTTCCAAAGCATCCTTACATAAGCTTTCTAGCAGTTTATCACACCACCATCCGTTGCTTAAACTCGAGGGGTAAATGATAGCTTTCCAGTTCTCAACTACAGAAACTAAAAAACAAAAGCCTCAACAATAGAATTAACAAGGGTCAAGCAAATATCAAAGAGTGGGTCTAAAGCTACTGAATTGCAGCTGACAAAGAGAACTCTGTCTGTGTCAAGTCAAAACCAAACAAGCAAAATGAAATAGAGGGAATGAAAAAGACTAAGACACATTTTTATATATAGATTTTAAAACAACATTTAACTTGCCTGTAAAAATGGATTGAGATCCACTTTCAATTACTACCAAAATAATAAATATAGAGTAAACATCATAATTACAACAAAGTTTTTTTCTCATTCAATTACTGAAAGACAAACTAACTAAGAAGAAAGCAATTTACTAGTAATGATGTCCAACATTGACAAGAGTTGTTAACACAAAGCCAAAAGGATGCACAGACTTCACATCACTATATGTCCAAACCTCCCTTCACCTACATAAAAACACATAAGAGAGTTAGTAACTTGCAAATGCTGAAACTTGATCATACTTCAAGCAATCAAGAAGTAGGTTTTCCAAAACAATTTCCAGGTTCCTTTCTTAAACTTAATCCAAACTG